>BSSO01003536.1:0-16307 GCA_030267885.1 Mesembryanthemum crystallinum | reverse complement strand
TCAAGCTGTAGCTTTTACTCAAAATCTAGCTGTCAAGTGAAAGCTATTATGAATAGCTTTCAAAAATCAACTATAGCTGTAGTTTTGCTAAAATCTTTGTTTGGTAGCTGAGAGAAAAAACAAGAAGTTGGAAGCCTTAAGCTATAGCTTTTGCCCCAAAACTGCCAAAAGCTAGCTTTTGGTGCCAAACACAGCCTTAGATGCAATTATTCAATTAATTCGATCTTCAGATGGAACCCAAACAAGAGAGATATTGAGGGAATGAGAGAGATTACAAAGGCAGGAAATAATGGATTAGGTTAGTAGCATTAAATCAGTTAAAATAAAGGCAAAGGGTAGAAACCATTACACGAGAGCAAAACGGTCACAAAAAAATAAAAACCCACCGGAAAATTCAAAAAGTGACCGGAGAAGGGGTTTACTAAAAGGTTTCAGTGATATAGGAGGGTTCCTTATGAGTTTTCTTTTTATAGGGGGGTTTCTCACAAAAAGTCTATTATATAAGGGGGTTGGCGGCAATTTGAGTAAACGTTTTCCATGTATTATGTAAATAATTTACTAATTTTCATGACCAACATATCATGCTACTTTGTCGATCGGCTAACTCCTTATTCCTTGATCGATCAAAAATCAAAAGAAAAGTAAATTCCACTTATTACCCCTGTACTTTTAGCTTTTCCAATTGGTACTCAAAACATTTTTGCTATTTCAGATGGTGTCTTCCTACTTTTTGACAAAGTCCAATCCGTGACGAAAGTAGGTGTTTTCCGTCTATTTCTACTGCTAAATGCATATGTGGCAGGGGTTTAATTGTTCAAACGTGTTTGATCAGCTTTTTTAATCTAATTTTGAGACCATCATACCCTTCATCTAACTTTTTCCTCCATTTTCCTTTCCTTCTCAAAATTTTCCCTCTTTTTTCCCCATTATAAATCCCCTTCCCCTGCCATATATAGCTGTTGCTTTTCCTCATCAAGTTCTCCTTTCTCTCTCCCCTGCCATAGCTGCAGCTGCTAGTTCTCTTCTTCTGCTGCTACTGCTCGCTCGTGTGCCCAGGCAACACGAATGGATTCTCGTGGTCATCTTCAAATGCTTCAGATGGGCTTCGATTGAGGAATCAAAGGTGCAATTGTAGAGGGGGAAGGGCTTAAGGATTTCTGAGTCTTACAAGAACCCTAATGTGCCATATTTCAAGTGTGAAAGATGTGATTTTTTATTTTTTATTTTTTTTATGTGGCTTAATAGTGGGCATGTATGCCATATGGCAATTATTCAAAAAGGATTGAAGGCATGATTGAATGTGGGTTTGAAAATGAGGGTTTGAAGGAGAAAGTGGAAGAATTGAAGAAAAAATTGGAGGAGGTTACTAGTTTGATTATATTGATTTTCAAAACTGGTTTTGGTTTTTTGTATTTCTAGTGAAACCCTAAAAATGGCGACTTCTACTGCTTCAAATCGCCACTGAAACATTGAGGGAAGAGAGAGTTAGGGTCTGATCTTCAGAGTATGAGAGTGTGAGGGGCTGAGAGTTGATCAAGGGTTCTGAAAATCAAAGAAAGCAATAAAGAATACAAAGAGAGAGTGGGAGTCGTTTTGTCTTATGTTTCATGCGTTTTAATAAAGGGTATAATAGATATTGCACAAAATCGTGACCGAAAACACCTACTTTGGTCATGGACTGAACTTTGTCAAAAGTAGGAGGGCACCATCTGGAATAGTAAAAATATTTTGGGTACCAATTGGAAAAGCCAAAAGTAAAGGGATACCAAGTGGAATTTCCCTATAGTTAAAGAACACATGTGCAAATACCTGAACTTTAATATAAATCTAAATTCCACACTTTAACAAGAATGAAATGTCAGACATATCTGATCGAACAAATAAACTTTGTTCGATATGGTGATTTCCTTGTTTTTAGTATAAATGATTATAGATACCTCAAAGTGTCTTATTAGTCCTCACCTTGCCTGATGATGATAACGATAAACAAATTTAAGTGTTTAATAACCTAAAATACAAGTTTTACCCAAATATATATAAAAGAAAAGAAAATTTCAGTGAGGTATACTGAGTATTCCCTTATTACAGAGAGGTATATCATGATTTTAATACCTCATTGAAACTTATGATTTGGGTGATTAAAACTGTAAATTGACTAAATTAGCCTTATTAAGTGTTAGCACATTTCACATATTAGAGCTCGAAAAAAAATAACATCGCACAGGTAAAAACATAAGATTAATTTAGGTATTTACATGGTGATAATGGTGTGTATTTTTGGACACAAATGTTAAATACGAGATGATACTTTCATGAGAAATTGAATAGATGACAGTTTATACAATATGCCTTCGATTAGAAGTTTGTATTTGCAGTTCAGTATTAGTCGGTTTTTGTTCACTTTTACAAGGGATTTGTACAATAATTATGTTTTCTAAATAAGTTTGAGTAGGTTTTAATGTTTTATGAGACTTCTGCATATGCCTTTTCTTTTATATTTTTAATGTTTGTTGGATAATTATTTATCCCTTATTATGCAAATTGTTTTGTTAAGTGCAAAATTTAGATAATATATGTGGTGCAAGTCTTTTTCTATTTTAAATAAGACGAGAATAGCGTGGTGAAAAGGTAAAAACATGAGAGGTATAATATTTTTTTTCATATTATTTGAAGACAAATAATAAAATAAAATTAGTCTCTTTAAATGCTTAAGGGCGTTTTTGTCCACAAAAGATACTTGGTAGTTATGTGCTTGAAATGTACATTAATTTTTTGTGTAAATTTCAAGTTTCACTGAGGTATGTAAAGAGAATATAACTTATTGATATTATTAAAATCTCGATATACCTCTTTGTAATTAAGAAAAATCTCAGTATAGCTCACTAAAATTTTCATAGTAAAAAATAAAGCACCATATCCCCATTATATCTTTAAGGTACTTCAATGAAAATTCTACTACTCAATTTCTTGTGAACTTTTGTGCAAGAAAAAAAATTGATGACCAAGCAAACTAGGATGGATGATAACTTATGTACAAGAAAATAAATTGATGGCCAAGTAAATTAGGATGGTTGGTGTTCTTTCATTGGAGGTGATGGGTGGTTAAAACAACACCAATAACTTCACCTTCATATATAGCTCAATAAAAGTATTAAACAATAGTATATGTATAAATTGTACTAGTCATTAATCAAAAGTGCATGATAATGACCAAAAAGAATAATAGTTTTGTGATAGATGTCCCTACAAATAAGAGCTTCATTTATTACAAACTACAAATAAACAAAACTGTACACAAATTGAACCAACATCCCACAAGACAAAACAAGTAGAGAAACAATTGAGAGCCCAAATTTTTGATGTTATTTGCATTTTAGATTCCCTTCAATTTTTGTTGTCCCCACATTTTTTTCTCTCTAAACCGCCCACTTTCACTAGTGAGCAAATAGTACTTCTCACATGCTACTGCATTGCCATAAACAAATCCCATCTATTTGTATTGCTGTATCTGAAGATCTTCCACTTCAATAATTTATCCTTCCAAGATGTGTATTGTTTAGATTAAGGCCCTGTTTGGGGTGGTTGTCAGTTGCTAGTTTTTGGTTTTGAAAAATTTTCAACTCTTTGTAGAAATTTAATTTAGAGCTGAATTTTTTTGTGCATACAGTTCCCTGCTTCATTTTCAAAACTAACAACAGAAAACTGAAAACCAAAAAAAGTGGTTTCCAAAAACTGGTTTTGAGTTTCCGAAAAAACTGAAAACTGCCAACTGCCAACCACCCCAAACAGGGCCTTAGTAAATGAAGGACAAAAACACATTCATCTTTAAAGAGAGGGGTATCACATTCGTAGGGACTTTTAACTTTTTTTAGGTGTCTGCAAGACTTTATTGGGCGTGGCAAAAGCGTATCTCCTAACGCACGGTTTTGGGTATTTCACTAAGAAATTCGTGTACGTGCTCACTAGGAGGCTCGAACCCTTAACCTGGTGTATAAGGTAAAGCTTGTTTACCAGTGGGCCAACATCTCTTAAGTAGTAGGGACTTTAACTTTGACAACTGTATTTGTTAGTTGCATTTAGATTAATGACGGGTCGTATTTTTTATAATATCTGGTCGTATTTTTTCTATGATATGTAGTATTTGTCACTTACAACTACTAAAAAAGATGTAATACTATGTAATCGCCCTAAATACTACATATCATCTTTTTATTATATACTTGTGTAAATCATATTTTTCTTTTGCCTAAATACTACACATTATTTAAAAAATACGACCAACAAATACAACTTATCATTAAACCAAATACAACTAACAATTGCGCAACACAGTGTACCTTGCAGTATTCTAGTAGTGCTCTTACCAACAGTACATACTATTCCAACATGTATCAAGGGCTTGTCTAAGTGTAGTATCCGAGAAAAGATTTTGACTACTTGGCAGAAGTATCCACACTTTATATAGTAGCTTATCCAGATGCAAAATTATTTATCAAAGTATTTTCGTTTTGTATTTGAAATTTATTTTTTAGCATTTAGGTCAGACACAAGAGTATACATCAAACTTTCTCAATCAATTTCTTATATCAATTTATTTATTTATTTTATTTTTTTTGTTTTGAGCCCTAAAACAAGGGTTTCGGTGGCTTTACCCTTTTAGACGCCGTTGCAATTACAACCTACTGTATTTGTTAGTTATCAGCCACTACAAGTTATTCCTTTTTTTTTTTTTTTTTTTTTTTGGTTCAGATACATAAAATATTTATGTGGTATTAGTAGTGTGTTATACTAACTATTATTGATGATGATGGATGGCTATTTTGTCATGATTTTCTTTTTAATTAATTAGTCTAATCATTAACAACTGATAAAATCATTACATTATAATAATCGACCTTATATTTTAATGACTGACAATCAACAAATAGACTTTCTCTTGTATGGATTCTTGAGAAAAACTTAAAAAACAAAGGTCATACAAACAATTAACGTTTATAACTTTGGTCATATACAACATCAACGTTGAGTTTAGGTCGTCTAGGCCACTAACGTTTTAATTTTGGATCATGTGGGCCACTAAATGGTGGTGCAAGTGAAGAGTGAGCCACAAACTCCACCAAGGATTTTTTTAATTTTTTTGGTATTTTTTGAGGAGACTCCACTAAAATTTAATGTTATTATTGTGTGTGAATCACTCATGATTGCAATGTAATATTAATACTCTTGGCGAATAAATTTTTTTTTTCGCCTTGTTCAAATGAGCATTCTTACACATTTATGCTACATATACCTTATGTATTGAATAGAAGTGAATAACTAATTTAATTATACTTATTTTCAATTTTATAAAGAAAATAAACACCTCCTCAAAAATACAAAATTATAGTTGTTGTATTAACACTTTGATTTATAGTCATTATTAGTTAGGTATAGTTTTCTCAACTAGGCGTTGTAAATATTAGTCACACTTTCTTACAATTTTTGTTTTTCAAAAACATTAATTATTTTTGGCTTTACAAATAAGGTATTCTTGATATTCATATTAAGATATAAAAAAAATCACATTTATTACAATTTTTTTAATTTGAAAAAAATGATGTATTAATTAACGAGTTGCTAAAAATATAACATAACCAAATGACCACTTTAAAATCTTGTTTAATTATAATAAGTTAGCTTTTTTTATCAATATATGAAACGTAATTTATTAATAACTATTTGCAATTAATTTTATGATTTTATTTTTTATGCCTTTTTTAATGTCAAGTAATCACATTTTATTGTAATAAAAGACTACACCTACTTGCAATGGTGGAGAGCGTATCACACTCTTCCCTTCATCCACCGCAATAGTGGCTTGAATGACCAAAAATTTAGAACGTCAATGGTTTATATGACTAAAACTAAACATTAGTGTTTTGTATGACCAAAAGCACAAACATTAATAATTTACATGACCTTTATCCAAACTTAAAATACCAAGCAGGGTGTGGTCCCTTGGTACCATTGCCAAGTGGCACTAATATATTTATGGTTTATCTAATTAACAAAAAAAACATAGATAATATTTGTGTGGATAATATGTGTCCATAGAGAAAATCGAATGCATATTGATGCGTCCCTCTTCTCTTAATAATTAGTCGTTACGTATAATAACAAGCAACACCTAACAATGACATGACATGATCCTTGCCATTTTGGTTCATCTTCTCCAATGGTAGGCGTATAGATGAGAGTGAGGGTGCACCCTTGACAAGCAATTAATATGGATGGTTCCATCTTAATTGAGATGATTTGAACTGAGTTTAACAAACTTAAATAAACAATAAGTAAATAGTATTGTAATAGTGTATGAGAGAAAAAGTAGACTATTTTGCAGAACTGGACTGAATAACATAAAACTAAAATGAATAAAACCATTTAAACTAAATACAAAACTAGTAAAGTCGAAATGAACACATCCTAATGGCTGCAATGTCAAATGAGTCTTTTTAATAGACCTCCGTTGCCACTTGAGTCTTTAAAGTAGTTCCGGCGACAATTGGATTTTATAAAAACATAACTCGTCCATATTGATCTAAAATTACAACTTCAGTCAAATTTCCGGCCAAAAATACCTTTTTCCCATTTTTTTTGATTTATTCTTGTAATTTTCAGTAACATACTGTTGGTTGACATTTTTAAGTGACTTAACTTTGGTTAAGAATGATTGAAAATTGNCCCCCCCCCCCCCCCCCCCCCCCCAACAAAAATACCTTTGGCTGGATTATATTTATCAGAGTTGTAATTTTTGTATCAATATGCATGAGTCACATTTTTATAAGACTCAATTGTCAGCGGAGCAATTTTTTTTTTTTTTTGGTGCAAAGGAGGGCGGTGGAACGCTCATAAGTCAGCGGAGCAATTTTAAATACTCATGTCACAAAAGAGTTCTATTAAAAAGACCCATTTATTGTTGTGCAGAAATCATTCATTAGCTCTTATTGTTTGAATACTTCTTGTGACGTTTCTTTTTCTTTTTCTTTTCTTTTTCCTTTCTTTTTATCGTTCCAGTAATGTTTTCACATTTAATAGCCGGAATTAATCATAAACAAAAAAGAGTCAAAAAGGGTTGACTAGATGAGAATTTATCAAGAATTTTTTAAGAAAAAAACTTTTTTTGAGTAATAAATTGGTGGATAAGTTCAACATGAAAATGACCTTTTATGGTTATTTGTTTTCTAAAATATCCTGTTTAACAAACATATTTGATTGAAATTACGAACAAAATGTGCGATGCATTCGTACAATTATATATTTATACTTGACATATTAATTGAGTAAAAAGTTAAAGACTGTTTTTTCTCCCCTTGTTACATTTTCACCGTTCAACTTTTGTAAAACTAAAAATTTAGATAAATGAATTAAACAGGTTAGAAAGAAGAGTAACTCTCTTGTACAACCGTCTAACCTATTTAATTAAGTAGTTGCAGTTTACTTTTGATATACTATCAATTAATGTTAATTATCAATTTAGTCTATGTTTGTCGCCAATAGCTATCTTTTGATCAATAAAAACTACTGCTTGAAGTTTGCAACTTCTTCTTCTTTTTTCTTTTTTTCCTCCCAGCTACCCTACAGTTTATGAAGCAGCATTTACAGCTACAACTAATTTTGGAAGCTATCCATAATAACTTTTGTTAATTTTTGAAAACTACCCATACTAACTATCACTTGACAGTTAGGCTATGTTTGGCAAAATTAGCTGTAGCTGTTTTATGATAAATGAGGGAAAAAAAAAAGTATGAATTAGGTAAGAGATGTTGCAAAATGACAACAAAATAGCTGTTTTCAAGCTTTAATTGAAAGCTTGCATTGGTAGCTTCTCAAAAAAAGAGTTAGCTGAAAGAGCTGAAAGCTTAAAACTTAAAGCTTAAAGCTTAAAGCTAGTTGTTTTGCCAAACATAGCCTTAGCTTTTGAGTAAAATGTACAACTTAAAACTTGCAGCTTTTTCTTTTTTCTTTTAATTGCCAAATAGTTTTTGAATCAACAGCTACAAGTATAACTAATTGTGCCAAATATAACCTTACACTTTTGATTGAATTGGTTTATTCACATGGTATCAAAGTATTAAGCATTAAGAGGTACCGAGTTGGAATCCTAATAAGCTGAAGCTTCTGGTTGTATTGGTTCAAGTTGAACATTTTTCCAGCCCTTTAATCCTAACATAAACCAAACACAACACAATCCACTACAATTACAAGCTCTAGCAAATTCTAAGCACATGCAATTTTTAAAACATAACAAGCTCTACCACTAAATGGAAAAGGAAGCACAAAGTTTTACATAAACTTCAAGTTGTAGTCAGTCAGCACTCTAACTTGAAGAAGTAATCAAAATAAGTCACTTTACTAAAAGCGAGAATCACCCCACTAAAACATAAGAGTCATCCTGTTAAAACGTAAAAGTCACCCAACCACCTAACAGTATCACAACAATCAATTATGGGATCACAAAGTACTCCCATAATTAGGTATGCAATCTGATACCAAATCATGCTTATTATGTATATATATATTGTATGGAAAGATCCATAAACAGAGGTTTAAGTACCATAATATAACACTTTTATACAAGCCCAAGTAAAAGATTATTACTAGAAGAAGCCGAAGATCGGTACCCTAGCTAAGGAGAATCCATGGATGGACCACAAAAATATATGTACTGCCGTCCATTCTATGAGTTTGGCTTTATGTTAGGGGATACAGACGAGGTAGTACACTAGCTGATCACACTTAACACATGAAAGGAAAGTGTCCCTTTCAAGTATGTTTGCATTTGCATATGTAAATACTATGCCTTAGTCTTTTGAATCCTTGGAGGATTCTGATATCATCTTCTGAATCATTTCGCTTGTCTCCGCCTCCGTCATCCGGTCTTCGTTGCTCTTCCCCTGCGAATACGCCTCAAAGAATTCCTTGTTTTCTTTCTCTAGCTCCTTCCAAACTGCGAACGCGTAACATAGAGTTAGCTAAATTGAACATGACATGCAAGTATATGCTAGGAATCCCAATTTAATTATTATTTTTTTTAAAAAAAAGGTCAGCTCCTACCTAGCCCTGTCCATCTAGAACCACCAGCCCAATTCCCTTTGGGCCAGGTCGAGCCAAGCCGTTTGGATAGGCCACCCAAACCCCAATCAACTCTCATGAACAAGTTGAACAAACTCCACTGAACAAGTTAACCAACTTTTACCACCACTCAAACCCTACCATTACCTAGGATGGAGTGAAACCTAAGACTACATAGACACATACATGAGGATTACACAGACACAACACGGACATGAGGAAGCATCATTCATTGAAGGGAGTCATGTATCTAACACATGGTGCGACACTTATCCGAGGTGTCCTTGATTAAATAGAGAGGCAACTTGGCTTGAATCCGGTATATGCGCATGGCAAGTGAAAGATTCCTGGGTGAGGCAAGCACATGACCTGCTTTGTTTCTCTGGCTCCTATTATGGCAATTCCACATAACTAATAAGAAGCACAGTAGGTTGATTTTGGACGTTAATATAATTTCAGGGGAGGGCATGGACAAAAACAGCTATCAAGGGAATAGTTATATGGGTACCAAGTGACGCTTAAAAGGGTCCATAATGATGTGATGTAAATTGTCCTAGAAATGGTGACACAGTATCAAACACTATTGTTAGGTAGCATCCTTCAGGATATGAAACCTTGTACATATATTTAAGATTTTTCTTCCAACTTGATGCAATTATTAGAGCAGGTGAATCAAGTAACAATAGTCATGACCAAAATGATGATGAAAGAAACTGCATCAAAAAGATATGATCATAGCATAACAATAACAACATAAAAGAAATGATGCCAAAGTTGGCTGCTTGTGAGTGCGCAAGTCATGCATGCAGAAAATGAAGGGCATGAAAGAGAAAGATGACCAGTAGAAGTGATAACAGGTTTGATGTTGGCATGTTTTGACAAGGCCTCCATGCACTCTTCCTTTGTCATGTGGAAGATCAAACACTTCTCTATCAGGTGTTGCACCTACACAAATCATTCAACAGAGAAAATTTCGAGATCAAATATCAGTCAAGCCAACCATCAACCTACTGTCTGTCATCACGGCTAACGCAAGAAAAAACCCAATAACAACTAGTTAATGATCACTAACTACATAACAAAACACAAATCAAAAATCATGGAAAAAAATTTCTAACCATGTGTATGTAAGAAGCAGAGGAATCACCCATGATACAAAGATTGAATCTTCCTCCACAAGGACAAAGAATAACAAAAACAAAGACAAGGCAAAAGGGTAAATGCACTTGAGACTAGAGAGAGGAGAGTTGGTAAAATATGACAAGCTCAGACCCTAGAGTCCAACTAGGGAATATAACACCATCACGGAAAAAGAAGGTGTTTAGTGTAGGGCCAAAAGTCCCACGTGGGAGATGAAAGATAATTGGTTGAGAGGGGATTAGGGAAGATTTGTAAATGATCAATACCTTGTCATGTATGTAATGGGAGTGGCAGAGTGCATTTAGGCATCCCCTCTTCACGTGATAGGTGGGTCCCATTATGCCATATTGAGTTCTCCCCAATGGACAAAATGCAAATAACACCAACGTGGCATCTCCCTATACTAGCTACTGATCCTATTGGCTATGTTGCCCAATGACATGGGTGCATGTGGCAGCATCAAAAGGCCTGCAAAGGGGATGTGGCAGAGCCGTAACAACACCGTTAAAACTCTCAACAAATCCCGTTATGGATGGTAATTAAGAACTGTAGTATTGACATCAAGGGCTTTTCACGTGATTGAGATATGTTGTCAACACTCAATAGCAAAATGTGATAAGTACACCACATAACAAATATGGCATCAACCTTCACGTAAGGACATTAAACATGCTCATTGAAGTCTTTGCTTAATCATAGCCATGCAAGTGCCCCATCTAAAAAAATTAAGGTCTCAAAAAAATAAACTCAGCTAGGAAAATAAGAGTTCCAAGACAACCATTGTGAATATGAGGTGACTATTACCTGAATATAGAATATATATTAGCGTATTCTCAAGCCAACTATCTAAAAAGCATTTAGAGTGCGTAGATCTATTGCCCAAATTCGGACACAGCTCAACGTATAAGTGTCATCATCTGTTCCACAATCATATTAACATTTTGCCTTGTAAGGTTCTCCACAACAAGTTGACATATTCCTATTTTGGTAACTAATACCATTGAAATGTCCTTTTTACCCCTCCTTTCCCCGTCTTATTTTGATATTTCCCACCCCTATCGATTACCATCATTTCCTTCGTTCTCTAACTCATACAAGGGCATTTTATGCCCAATCCTTTTACCAACATGTAGATACTTAGCTACTGGACAAGTTTTCATTTCCAACACTTGTAGAAAAAGGACACACAACATGACCCTACCCATAGTGTCCTAGCATGAAAATTGTCATATTTGATTTCTGCATCATCCCATAGTGGTATCTAGTAGTAATCTGATAGGTTGGTAACTCAATCAGAATATCCCCAGATAACTAGAGATATGGTTATACCCTAAGGGCTTTAGCCCCATTAGATCTGTTTTCACTAAGTTTACCTTATCATTTACCCCTCTCCCTCTCTCAGCATAAACCATTCAAGGAAAATCAAAGCGCCTTTTCTAATTATTCCTTACCATATTTAAGAAGTTAAGAGCGGCTGCTTTCAACGGCTTCCATCTCTACCTTAATCATGTCAGGCAGCTATATATCTTGCTACTGGAATTATCTTTTCTGATCAAATTCATATACTTTAAGGGTCAATCATACAAATCAAGCAGGTTAATTAAACCTTGGACAAAATCAGATAACAGTGCAAATGTACCTATGAATAGTGAATTTCTGCAGGAGGAGCCCATTTCTGCTTTTCCTGTAGAGAAGCCAAATAAAGTGATCATTACAATGTTGAACTCATTGCTGCCACACAAATAAGATCAGGAACGCTATCCAGGAAATCAAAGTAATTTGAACACATTTGTGACTAAAATAGAAGGCAGTGAAACAGACTTTTGTCTCTAAGCACTTCTACACAGATGATGACCATGGAGAGGGGATGATGATAAGAGACCTTATCTCCAATAACAAGCTCCTTCTGGATTTGACAACCAGTTTGATATCCCCTAATCCTGATCCTTCCTCTACCGCAAAAACCATAAACTGAGGAAAACAATAAACATGCAGAGTAAATTCAAAATATTTGGAAAACCACACTCCTTTATGAAAGAAGTGGGTCCAACAGAAGGAGCGGGCAAAAAATACTTCGATATACTTAATTTATAGGGAGAGAAGTGTTTTTTTTTTTTTTGTTTGATTGCCTTGCCTTAGTACCTAGGCATTATTTTCTAAGTTCTATTATAATTCTGCCTTTTTATAATCAAGGAGAATGACCAGATGAAAATTCCACAGAAAAATAAAAACAGAGGAGAAAATAACATTCAGTTAAGAACTACTATAACAAAATCACCTAGGAGGAATGGCAGCTAGAGTAACATAAGATTTGCAGAGATATTTTCTCTTGATATGTCTTCCAAACTTAGCCAAATTCTAATCTGTGCTAAGTGGGGTACCATAAAACTTAGCCTGACACGACAAGAACAAAACAGCTACTGAGATACACAAGTTGAGTACGAGTATCTGTAAAATTAAGAAGGTAAAGTTAGTGGGACAAAGGTCTCAGTTGGTGTGCTAAAAGTTTATGACTCCTACAATACCCACTTCTATAACTGCTAGTATACAGCAATCAATGTCTACTTTCAAACTGTAAGAATAAATTTCAGTCCCAAATGATCTATATCACGCATGATCAGAGCAGATAACTGGGAGCAACATCATGTAAGACTCCCCCTCAATGGAAATTCAATAGTTGGTCTATAACTCCATATCCAGTAGCATGCAGAGCAAGACAAAAATGGATGGACAACGTGTAGCTACCTTGGGCTGCAAAGCAAATGAAAACAATTACAATATATTTAATGCTTGTCCTAGCACAACCAGAATTTGGCTTTCCACTTGTCCTGGCACAACCAGAATTTGTGCTTTCTTTGGCACACTATATTGACAACATGAACTTCAACATCACAGTCTAGTCTCTATGTATTATTGTCAATATAATTACATTCATTTAAAATAATGACCATATGATGTTTGGCTAAGCTCTCTTGATACTTGAGCTTCTACTTTACATAATCGTGTGCCAAATTGATTCTACCAAACAATCTGAGATGAAAAGTAACATTTGTTATAAAATGTAGTGATGATGCAGTTGGGAGAAACTAAGCTTTTTGTGCAGTACGCTAGCAAGCAGATTGATGATGTCTCTTCAAAGCCACTGGACAGCTCAAAACACCTTCAGAAAGGTGCTTGGAGGTACAACTGACACTTAAGAAGTTATTTTCAGTGTATTTGATTTTAATACTCCTATGAGTAATGATAATGAGATTTAAATAGAGAAAACAAGAAACTGCAAGTATTTTGAAACAACAAGGTGATCAAATATGCTACGACTAGTCAATGTCTGGCTACTGGACAGCTCTCTAAAACATGGAAGGGAGAAAATGATATTTGTCAACCGTCAAGGCACAAATAGACCTAGAAAGTGGTCCAGCAAGGCAGTAACTCCCCAAACTTGCAAAAAAAGAATTGCAGTTTCAAAGTGCGCCCCACACAATTTTCTGAAGTATTTTTTCTATTAACAGACGGCTGCCTTAGATTCAAAGTCCTGGCGAATTTACATGAGTGCATCGCCCACAGAAGTTTAGGCCAGTATTTTTGTTTGTGGGGATAGCGGGAAAAGTAAAGAGAACTTTAACCAACCAATTTTAAGAATTACACTTAGATATAGACAAAAGACCAAACTAAACCACCACAAGATACAACTCAAAAACCACAATCCAAGTGGCCAACACCCATTTACCAAAATGAGAAAAGCACATCAAAACACATATCCAAAGTAAAAGAGACAAAGGGAGAAGAAACCTCAACCGAAGTCACAGGGAAATATACGAATTCATCAGGCGTTCCCTGTGGATTAGGTTGCCACTTTGCCCTCCCCGCAGTTCACACGGAAAAGTCCTTCGGCGTGTTAATTGGTAACTTTCAATTTAAGTCATGATAATCACCTATAAATCAAGTTTTACTACAAGATTAGCATAACTTATATTTAGCATATTCGACACAGGCGGCTTTTTACATACTCCTCATTTACTCAACTGAATATAGAATAATAAAAGCGATTGCCACTCTTCCTTCCAATAGTGTCCCATCACCCTGTCCTGCTAGCTAAAATGGTTTCCGCAACTAAAGCAACAGTTCAAATCCGCTCTTTAACAAAAGGAATATCTAAAATTTGACGCACTACAATGTACAAATCCCCTATTAAATTTGTACATTGAGTAGCACAGCTCATAATATATGGACACTAAACAATCTCAACTCATCAAGGAAATCCATACTAGTTGATGGTAATATTTTAAGATACAGCCAGTTAATTTTGGTTTGATATGAGCTCAATTTAACAAATAGCAACAATCACTGTCAATCTATTAACTACAGCTGGCTACATAGATATCAACAAGCAAAGAAAGTAGCCCATTTGTTGAAACTCCAGAGATTTATGAATTACTATGATGGATTCTTATTTCCCTGATTGAAGAGACGTCAACATACGAGGAGAACTGGGAAGCCATTAATAGTAAAATGATTGAGGCTTATGAACATCACAATCAGTAACAAATGAACCACAAATAAACGATCCTTTGATAGAGACAGATTCAAATCATTCATCAGTAACACAATATAAGCCACAATCAATTGTAAAGAGCATCAGTAATCCAAATTAGGTGAAACATTTCGTACGAGGCAATAAATTGAAGAAGATCGTATTCGTACCTTCGAAAATTGCAACCACTACTAGTCCAATGAGATGATTGGTGGAATCGTACTGCGGCGAATTCGCGAATTAGAAAGCGCTGGAAGTTGATCAAATTATTGATTCGTTTTGGAGCTGAGATTAGACAGAAATTCAACTGCAAGGAACAGTCTCATTTTGTGGCAGAAGAACCCTAATTAGGGTTCGAAATCTCGATAAGCAACATTGAATTTGTAAATTGATGAAATGATTTTTTGCACTTTGGGAATGCAAACGAGTTCATCTCATAATTAGGTGGCATTCTGTGGCCAAAAGGCTCATTTCGTAAAGGGCGGGAATCCAATTTTTTTTTTTTTTTTTTTTTTTTTTTTTTGGTGTCTGCCAGGAGGAACTTCTTTCCTCCTTGGGCGTGGCTAAAGGGCTACCTCCTAACGCACGGCCTCGGGTATTCCACGAATAAATTCGTATAGGTGCTCCCTAGGAGGCTCGAACCCGTGACCTGGTGTATAAGCCAAAGCCTGTTTACCAGTGGGCCAACACCTCTTGGGTAGGGCGGAAATCCAATTTGATCTAACCTGGTAACTCGTACCGTAAAAAGGTATTCTCGAGTCTAAAAATAATAGGGACGTAACTGAGGTTCTCTTCTAAGTCGTGCTTACTAAATTATTGGAATTTAATTTAACTTTAATATGTGTTAAAAAAAAAAGTAAACAATTAATCTCTTATAAGGCGGCCATATATGTCGTACATGTTTTTGTGAAAAGCAAATTATAGAACTAAACTACAACAAACATTCACGAACTCGGCTAAGTCAAAAAGCTCATCAAAGTTTAATTTGAATTGAGTCGATTTGATTACGTGACAGAGACACTTCAAATTCTCTCAAAACTTAGCCGAAGTCTCTACCGCATCTTCCTTGATTAGCTCCATTTTATTTTATAGTCCCAGCTTTTCAAGTGATGTCAAGGGAGACTTGTATAAATTTGATTTACATTTTAGGTATCTCTCATTTCTGTTTTTGTGCTGTGTCACAAAGATTACACGGATATAGGTACAATACGGGACACTGCAAATCCTAAAAACTTATGATACAAAACTACATAAAATTAAGATAAATTTGCCAATAACTACCTTTTAAGTTTCACTTTTTGCAAATAACTACCTTTTAAATTATTTTTTGAAAATAACTACCTTTTAACCACTTTTTTTTTTGTGGATTACTACCTTAGCCCCTTTTCCGGCAAAAAAAGATATGGAGTGACCGTTTTACCCCTCACCATTTTTTGAAAATAAATAATTTTCTTCTTTCTTAAGGAGGTATTACTTATTTTGATTTGGAAAGAAAATAAGAAAAGGGGAGGGAAAACCAAAAAAA
>BSSO01003535.1:0-16310 GCA_030267885.1 Mesembryanthemum crystallinum | reverse complement strand
ACTGATGCTAGTATAAGTGTCATACTAGTTATAGAGAATTGAGAGATCTATATGATCTGCTTGTAATTTTTCCATGGTAATTAATAAAATTTCTTAATTATCAAAAGAAAAAAAAAAGTCATTGCAAAAGAAAATGCATTTCCAGGGCATTATAGTCTTTTTAAGACTTAGTGGGACGCTAGTTACTTTGTTTAAAGTTCAAGGCCACCACAAGCACACTTCAAAAAAAGTAGGTACAACAGACATTACGTCAAACTTCCAGGGGTAGCCCAGGAAATTTTAGTTTTTTTAATAGGTAAGAAGAAGATACAATAAGATTAGAATTTCCTCCTCTCGAGGCAAACTCTTTCGACCATGTGATATATCGCCAAATTACCAGATGGGTATTTTTTGTGATCACCTTTCGCCACTTGGGTATTTAAAAATACTCCGATACCAAATGAATATTTTTAATGGACCAAAAGTGCATATAGGCCCAAAAATTCACCGACAGTGATCAAAAGTTCATTTATCCTATTTTTTTATATTCAAATGTATTTCCTTATTACTTTTATTTACCCAAAATCACTTTACACCCCCCAAAACCTCCTTAACTCCCTTCTTTTTCTCTCTCTTTCTCAAGAAAATTGGGAGTTAATAGGTTTTTTTGGGGAATTAAAGTGATTTTAGGTGTATAAACGTAATCAGGAAATGCATTTCAATATCAGAAAAATTGAATAAATGAATTTTTGGTCACCGACGGTGAAGTTTTGGGCTCATATGCGCTTTTGGTCCATTAAAAATACTTATTTCGCAACAAAGTTTTTAAAATACCCAAGTGGTGAAGGATGATTACAAAAAATACCCATCTGGTAATTCAACGCATACCAAGTTACGGATGATAATTTAGTCCAAATCCAACTAGATCCGACGACAAAAGTCCGATCACCAAAATCGAAATGAAAATCCGAGTTCGAATCCATTGGACATGGATCCTAAGTGAGATAATGCTCATCAAATAATAAATAAATTTAGCATAACATTAGGTATTATTCTATCCTACCACATATATATAATTAATTTTCAATTGAGCTCATATGATCAACAACATAATTAATTTTAAGCATAAATAAACAACACTCATATTATAAGATAGTATGAATCTGATGGACATCCAACCCGATCGCAAGAAAAAAGATTCTGATCCAAATCTGATAAAAGAAAGTTTAAATCTAAATCCGATTATAAGAGTCCAAATTACCAAGGTAGATCCGCGCTCCTTATACCAAGTAGAAGTCTGCTATGTAAGATGAAGAAGTCACCTTGCTAAAATATTACTCATCCTGAGAGTCACTTATATAAAGCGTAAGAGTCGCTCATACAAAGCTGACCAAATCCATATATGACCTAATTGATGAAAAAAAAGGGGACCTATCACAATCTAGTGAAGAAAGAAAGTGAATTGGAATGTACGGGTTCGTATAAGTCGTAGAATATTGTCTAAAGTGTTCCAATCAAAGACTGTTCCTATTAGCAAATGACACCACATGGAACTATGAAATTACGTATACTAAATTTGATATGCTATTCAACCAATATTGAGGTGATATTGTCTGTTTGTATTTAATATTACTCTTACAAGGTACGGAAAAGTGCATTATTTGAGGAAAATCTACACACAAGCCAACACGAAGGAATCTTATCACAAGATATAATTTATTAGTAAATTGAAAATGACACAATAAAATACTACTACATCGGTATACAGGTCCTATGGACAATTATTATTTTTTTCTTTTTTAGGCCACAATTATCCGTATAAATATTGTTAATTGGGATAGTTTAATGGTCAATCTGTCTAAAATAAAATTAAGTTATTTAACAATAATTAATATATATTTATAATTGACTTTTAAATTTTTTGACAGTTGTTCATCAAACTTAGTTAATTGAGTTGCCGCCCCTCACTTCTAACCTACTTATGAGTTGGGTTGCCATCAATATTAAACCACATATGGTAAGCCTATTCTTCGTAGTAACTAGTTTATTTTTTATTTTTATTTTTATCGAATAAACTCATGATCTCTTGATTTTGTATTAGTTTGTCCCATCCATTGGGTATGGACGTATGGTTGTCCATTTCAAGTTTATTCATTGGGTATGATTGTCTCTCATTTCGGAGGGGACCATTTATTTTTGGTTTTTTTGGTTTGTATGGTCTTACAGTGGATCTTGTTCTGTAAAAGGTGGTTTACAATATCGGATCAAAACATTTATCAAAGCTATGACAGTCTTCCGTGAAGGTGTATAGGAACGATGATTAAAAGGGAGCTGTTCAGAATTGTTACATCTCTAATGATAGATTCCTTGTCTATTCGAATGTATACTGTATTTTTTATCTCTACTTTGTTGAATTTGATTTCATTTGTTAATGTAGTATGAATTTATTTCATTTGACTTTTATTTCCCTTAAAAAAACATTGGTCTATTAATCACTGAGTTAGGGTGAAAAAGTCACCCTTATAATATAGAAATCATTACAGGAGCCACCCTATTAAGGTGTGTCTATTTCATGTTATTTTTATTACAGAACTGCTTAATGTAATAAGAAAATTACTAAATGTAACCATGTTTTTACATAAAAGTTCCCAAAACACCATTTTAATTGGTTAATCAAGAGGGAGTAGGGATGATGAGCTACCCATTTCAAAAGTTTTGATCACTTCAGATTCAGCCCAGCCTTCCCCATCCTCACCCTTTCCCCCACCGGCAAGGCGGCAACCCATTTCTCTCCCCCAGCCCACCCCCTACGACTCTCTAAGAGATCATCATTTTCCCAGTGCTCCCTTTATCCCTTTTCTTATGGCTGCGGGTGCTTTAAATCCTTGTCGATTGGAAAATTGCGTTGAAGCATTGAATTAGATCATGATTGTGTCGATCGGCCCTAGAATTTTCACAAATGATTACTATAACCCCCTCAAACTTCTGAAGTCATCCATTGAATTTATATTAGTCCTCCAATTGAATTAATTTTGTTTTATATACATTGTTACTACTTAAAATTTGGGGCTAACATCATGTCAGTTTGTTTTGCTTATTCTCTTCACATGAAAATAATTGAACTCCACTGAACTAGCTCAACTAAATTAATTTGAACTGGATAATGTGGAACAAAACTGAGTTGTACTGATTTTTCCAATTTGACCGTTAGTCCTTTATAAGTACTGAAAACCTATCTAATATAGGACTTGTCTGAAAATATTCATCGAAAACTTTTCAATGACACGGGTATCATCATGAAATTATATTTGAATAAAAAGTTTTTTGATTTGTAAGTGCATACATGAAGTGAGCTGAACTGAATTGAACTTAACATAACTAATCGCACTTAACATAACGCACTAAACTAAATTGAACTGAATTGAATTTAAAGAAAATAAGGTAAAAAGAGTAGCGCCTTAGTTTGAACATAGAATTATAGCCTTGTGTTTGAGGTTTGCAAAGTGTATATACTGACCGATTGTTTACTAATTAGCTTTTTTTGAGAATTATTTTCGGACTCATTGATGAGTACATACTCGTGCCAACTACTACTCTCACAGATAACAACCCTCCCCCTCCCCACCACCAAAACTCCTCCCCAGCCAGCCAGCCTCGCGCTTCCATCTACATAATCAATTGTATTTTTGCAAAGCACACACCACAAAAATTAGGATTGTAATTAGGAAGCAAACTAGTTTGATTATAGCAGTGAATCTAAAGGCAATGGAAGATTCCATCAATCGAGCCAGTTTCTCTTTTGGTGCGGCCTTGTCACTAGGAAGATTTGAAGGATCTATCCAATTAGAGAATTTAAAGTGCCACATCAATTTTTTGATTGAATTTTGTGGTGATGTCAATTTTATTTATGGGTCAAATGGGAGTAAGTTGCTTGGTTAGCTAATTCCATGTCTCTTTAGCCTTACGAGGGAGAGAGAAAGGAGGGAGAAAGCCCAAATGTGGAGGGGAAATGGAGAGGGTATTTGAAAAATCTTTGTTACGTTGAATAATTTCTTGATCATGTTAGCAATTCCCTTTTNCCTTTTTTTTTTTTTTTTTTTTTTTTATGATCTCAAAGTTGCAACACGCGGCAATCAGCTTTCATTGATAAAATGTCTGCTTGAATCACAGCATCAACACTATTAGGAACACGATCATCCCAAAAACGAACACCTACTTCCCACGGTTGAAGATGAGCTAACTCATGTGCTACCTTATTCCCTTCCCTGTTAACAAAAGACCATGACACCCTACTAAATTAAGGAACGAAAACTAATTAAATGTCCTCAATCAACAAATTAAAAATACTAGACCCAACTCGAGGCAAAGACAAAGAATTGTAAACTAAAATGTTGTCTATCTCGACTTCAACATCTTGGAATCCATGGGCAAATGCAAGTTGTAGACCATAAAGTACAGCCTTTGCTTCTATATCATCCACCTCCCAATTCTCCATAAAGTTAGAAGTTGCAGCCACAATCATCAAACCATTTGACTGACGACATACCACACCAATGCTAGAGCCATATTCCCCTATTTTTCCCTAATCAACGCGGACTTTTACTCTTCCTATAGTAGAGGCACACCAATTGCAACGCCTCTGTACACTCTTTGGCACACCATTACTTACTTTTCCTTCCATTTCATTCATTAGTTGTATCACATATTTAAGAAATCCACTTACCTCATCTCTCCTGCTTTGGAAAATTTGCCGATTTCGAGCACCCCAAATAGCCCAAGCCACAAAGCAGAAGCGCTCAATATCCACCTTAGTTAGCTGCTGGAGAACAACATCTACCCATTCTCGGAAGCATTGCCCTGTAGGCAGGCAAAGAACATCCAGCCCGCTCTGCTCCTAAACCACCTCCATAAACGGACATCTACATAGCGTGCAGACCATCCTCCACAACACCTGAACATAGGCCACATACCTCATCAATCGCGGCAACCGGATGATGTAATCCCGCCTTAGTTGGGAGTGCTTCATGACAAGCTCACCACATAAAATCTTCACTCTCGACAGTATATCAAGGCACCAAATCGTCCTCCAGAGCAAGAAATTTTCAAAAGAGGGACCCATATACTTTTTCGACATCCGAGCACACATAATACCATGGTAGGCACTACGGACTGAATACCCACCTCGTCTCTCCTAGGCCCAATAAGTGCTATCTGAAGGCAGTCGCATGCTCAGAGGGATAGACAAGATCTATCAGCTTCAAATGGAAGAAATAAAACTCTGACCCTCGTTTCATCCTAGCAACAAGATTCTGTATTAATATTAGCAACATTAAGCTAGATGACTCCACAGGAGCTGGTGACACCACCCGCCCCGAACCACCACAATCCAAGCATCTCCCCACACATTAATTTGAGCTTCATTACTCACTCACCATCTCATCCCCATCCGGATCACCTAAATAGCCTCCCATAAACCCCTCCAAGTATAGCTAGGATTTTTACTCAACACAGAGTTAAGAAAATCTTCATCAGGGTAGTATCTCGCATGTAACATCTGACCTAATAAACCTCCTTCCCCTTTCATCAAACGCCATGCTTGCTTTCCTAAAAGTGGTCAATTAAACATTTTAAACTCCCAAAGACTATACTTCTTTCTTTGGTTTACACAACAATTCCCACAATTTCCAGTGGATTTTTCGTTCGTTTTTTTTCTGACCCTAGAAAAATTGAGCCACCATGGATTTAATTTCGGAGCAAACATTCGATCGCAATTTGAAAACACTCATTACATAGGTAGGCATTGCTTAGGCCACAGCCTTATTCATCACCTCCCTACCCGCCTTAGATAGCAACAAACCTTTCCATCCTTCCAATTTCTTCCACAGTTTCTCCTTCAAAGGACCAGTTAAAGACTTTTGGGAACAACCCACCATCATCGCAAACCCAAATAACGATCATGGCAATAAATTTCCTCCATCGACAGCTAAGACACCAAGTTATGGACCTATGTTGCACGGAGCATGGGTCGATAAGATTCATGGGATGGTAACGGGAACGGGAACGAGATTCACAATTTTCATGAATCGGGAATGAAGGGAACGTTATAGGATTATATATGTGTTTTTTATTTTAGATAAAAAAGAAATCTCTAAGTTTTTCCTCCAAGCCCTATCGTTATAAACGAAATGCAAACCCTTGTCATATCTTTCTAAGCCCACCCTTGTCATTTCCTTCACAGCCCAAGTCTAAAGCTTAATAATTTTAAACAAAAGAAAAACCTAGATATGTATTCTATTGTTTCAACTACTAGAGAAGGAGGAGAGAGAAAGAGAGAGAGCGTGAGAAAGAGGAGAGAGAAGAGA
This sequence comes from Mesembryanthemum crystallinum, assembly GCA_030267885.1. Classification (NCBI taxonomy): domain Eukaryota; kingdom Viridiplantae; phylum Streptophyta; class Magnoliopsida; order Caryophyllales; family Aizoaceae; genus Mesembryanthemum; species Mesembryanthemum crystallinum. Next base: position 9,969 of record BSSO01003535.1, on the reverse strand, counting down.
GAGTGAGATGCTCTGCTCATGTCAATGGCAGCCAAGAAGAACTCACTCTTTGGCTCTCTTTACTTCTTCTCCCCCTTGTCTAATCTATACCTTCTATTGTCATTTGGGGACAGCGAGATACCAAATTGCGTCGCATCCCCGATCGACCCAGGTGGGAATCGTTCCCCGTTCCTAGACGATCATCCCCGAGTAGTGGAATGTGGCAGCGTCCCACGTTCCATGCAACACAGCTATGGACATCTTGTCGTACCCCCATGCTATACCAAACATTTGACTTCTCATAACACAACTTCTATCCCGAAGCTCGTTCATATAGCCCAAGGATCGAATGAATATGCTCGCTATACTCATCCCCTAATTTAGAGTATAACAAGCTATCAACCACAAACAACAAGTGAGTAATGGAAAGGGCTCCCTCACAAATTCTCACAACATACAAAGCTCCATCCTCCTCTACTTTCCTTAACAAGCCAGACAATTCTTCAATACATAAAAATAAATAAGTAACGAGAGATTGGACCACTGTGAGTACGTATTTGAGTTGTTCTTCATGGTTATACGCACTCAATTGACTCGAATTTGGAACAGTTATTCTATTTAATTTGGGAATTTTTTGAATTAATTGAAACAGATGACTACTAGGGGTGTGTTTTTGTGTTTGATGTGTTTTCAGGTCATTCGAGGCCCCGAGACTAAGTATGAACCTTGGCGAGATGATAACGAGCCAAGATGTAAGCCAAGCAAGCCCAAGAGGCGGTTGGAATCACGAGACACGAAGAAAAGCCCAAAAAGAGCCACGCTCAGTGTCGCCCGCCTGGGCCGTTCAAATCTCACCCGGGCGGGCGCAAATGTCGAAAGCAGCAAGGCGGAAGGAAACAGACCCGCCCGGGCGGGCGGAAGCCAGTTCAATTCTCGCCCGGGTGGGCGGCATTGATAATGGGCGCGCAATGGTTTTTGCGAACTATTTTGCGGGTTTTGGAAATTATAACTTTTAGAAAAGTTATGTAAAGTCCGTGTGGGCCCCTTCTTGAGCCTATATAAGGACTACTTTGTAGTTTTAGAATTTACACCTTTTATTAGCCAGTCTTAATTGATTTCTGGATTAATTTAGCCCTAAAATTCTCTCTCAACTCTATTAGCCTTAGTTCATTATTCGAGCAACTTTTGATTCAAGATTTCATCTTTATTAATTCAGGTACTTAATTTTTCTCCAATTTCATTGTTTTGATTTATTTTTATTTCATAGTTTATTAATCATGTTTATTAGGGCTAGTTTAAATTACTTGTTCGTCTCTTTAATCATGAGTATAGTATCTAATTTTCTTGTTCTAGCGTTTATGTGGCTTAACATATAAATTGATCGAATGTTGAGATAAATTGTTGCTGGCACACCTTTGAGATTTATTGTATGCAATAGTTAGAGATTCTTGTTATTCATTGTTTTTGAAAAAGATTCGATCTTTAACTAAAGATGACTAATATAAAATCAAAAGGGGAATATTAGTTGTTGGATTTCTAACAATTGCCTTGATTTGATAATCACGAAAGTAGATTAGAAGATCTCGTGGACAATATGATTGGTTTTATTCTTAATACTTTTGAATTGTTTAATCCCAGGAAAATAGGTGGTTTTACATAGTTGAGTTTGGACTAAAATCATTTCGAAAGAGAGTTTTAGGTGTCATTATCCATCCTTGCAATAATTGATTTGGCATGCTAGTTAGTTTTATCATTTCGTTTAATCAGTTTAGCTAAGTGAATACAATCCTAGGCCTTTTTATTCTTGATTTACTCCCTGTTAGTGATAAGTTAATTTGTTAGATAATTTTTGCCCTGCAACTGATTTGCTTAGATAATTGAATAAGTGGTATTTGGTACTTGGAGTCGTTACTTCCTGTGGATTCCAACTCTTTATATTACTTCGATGTTGCCGTACATTTGCGGGGCTATCAATCACCTTAGCGTAAACCACGCCTTAGGGAAAAATCCTCCGTGGGTTGCCCATTGATAAGTACAGAGAATGGCACCGACCGAACACATGTCATAACCTATCAATCCAACCCACATCAAAACCCAACTTTAGTAAAACTCGCTCCAGAAACACCCACTCCACTCTATCATATGCCTTCGCCATATCCAACTTTACTACACAATAACCCTCCCCCGAGCTTTAAGTCCTCATAAAATGGAAAGTCTCAAAAGTCATAAGAATAGGATGGATTTTGTTGAACTTATTGATTTAATTGATTTTAGTTTATTCTTCTGATTTTTGTAAATTTTTGTTGATTTGTGTTGATTCTATTCACATAGAATTGGATGAATTTTGTTGAATTTTATTTATTTTTCTTGATTCAACTATTTTTTGTTGAATTTTACTAACCCTATTGATTTTATTGTTTTTTTACTGAAATTATCAAAATTAACATGAAAGAACGAAATTTAAAAGTGGAAGCCACCACTCATGAGATTGTCTACTAGATGGACCAAGTCATATAAGACCTACTCAAATTTGAGTTTGATCCACTCAAAAATGAGGGCTTACTCTTAAACAAATTTATTATTTTTCTCAAACCTGAAGCCCAGGCTCGACCCTGGCCCAGGGCAAGCAGGGCGGTTGTCGAGGGCCCAGGCATAGGGAGGGCCCAACTTTGGAGAAGTTAAGCCTTAAGCGTCTATTGGAAAAAAAAAAAAAACCTCAGTTTTTTTACGACTCAAACGCTCGCTTGAGAAGAAACTGAGAAGTTGGAGAGCCAAACAAAGGACGAAAACAGAGAAGGAAGATCTTCAGGCATTAATGGAGAAAGAAATCAATTACTTTTATTTTTTTTCCATATCAACCATCAATTCCCTAAAATCTAGCCTAATTCAACCACTTATAAATGATCCCCATTAAAATCTTAGACATCAGAAGCATGCTTAAACCAATTGCTTGATTTTTTTTCCATCTCCATCAACTCTACTCCCATCCAGGTGAGAGAGATATCTTTCTTTTAGATTTTGTCATCTTGGATTTCTTCTTCACTGGTTTTTATTTATTTATTTTGGGTATAATAAACATGGGTGGTGGTTTATTTGTACAGTTTAAGGTGGGTTATTTTTATAATTTGATTTTGGATTGGTAAAAACCTAGGCAAATTGAAGCCAGGATTGCATCTTCAATATTTAGTAGTTATCTTTCTAGGGATTTTGAGATGTTTTGAACTGGCTCAAAACAATGATTACCAATTTTATGTGGTAAATAACTCAGATCCTGATTGGGGTGGTTGTCAGTTGCCAGTTTTCAGTTTTTTTGGAAACTCAAACCAATTTTTGGAAACCACTTTTTTTGGTTTTCAGTTTTCTCTTGTTAGTTTTGAAAATGAAGCAGGGAACTATAAGCACAAAAAAATTCAGTTTTAAATTAAATTTCTACAAAGAATTGAAAATTTTTCAAAATCAAATACTGGCAACTGGCAACCACCCCGAACAGGGCTTAAAAGAGTGAAGAAACTATGAGATGCAATGGAATTGGCTTGATGTTTCATTTTTCACTCATCGTTAAAATATATGGAGTACTATTTTTTGTAAGCTTTTATTTAAAATTATAACTTTCTAGTTCAGTAGTTCTTATTTTCATTTGTCAAACTTGTATAATTTACTAACATTTTTTCTTGAGGTGATGACTCCCTCTAGCATAGAAAACAAAGTGGTTTAACTTTTGATTGTTGTTTAGTTGCTTTGTTGTATAAGCATTATCACCAAATTTTCTCGATCCATTTGTCATTTTTTGTTTTAGAAGTTGAAGCCATTTTCACTTTGTTAACCACTAATAAAAAGAGTTCTGGCAATTTTATGGGTATAATGAAAGTTGCAGACATTGCCAAATCCTTTTAAATGTTTAGCCAAAAAAAAAAAAAAATCTTTATGAACTTCCTAGGGGCCCTTATTTTTACGTTGCCCTAGGGCCTAGGATGAGAGAGAGAGTAATAGTAGTGAACATTCATCCACGTCCAAGAGACACTAGGCCTTGGCCGCCTAATGGTTGCCAGCCACAAGAGGCGCTAGCTGTCACCACGAGAAGAATTGGTGGTAGCTGTTGGCCAGCTTAGCTGATGGGAGAGAAAGAGGTCACATCACCTCTTGAGCCCATACTAGTTAGCTTGTTCAAGGCTCAAGGTAAAACATTTATCTTTATTACTACCTTTAAAACCTTTAACATCTTCACCAAGTAAAACTACTCTTAAGAGTTAAGAGTTGAAAATATCTCAATTAATAAAACTTTGATTAAAAAAAAAATCAAAATTAATTAAAGCCATTTTTTAAAAAGCTAAGTATGCTCGTAGCTAGAAGGACCAACACCCATATATTGGTCCATCTAAAAAAACCTTTTATTTTTATATATTTTGTTCCATATTTGTTTCAAGACTTATTGATTGAGACTACTATAGGCACATATGTGAATTCTAACAAATAGAAATTGCAAGGATGCTTTGCTAAGACACTTATCAATTAAACATATTCAGCATTAATTAAGTATAAGCTCATTATACTTAATCATCATCAAAATATGGAATTTATTCAATCCGCTATTCCAAGTTTTTCCTTTTCGGAATGCTCCTGTTTCACCAGCTGCATTTCTCATAAAAGATCGATCGAGGGTAAATGATCTCAACGGAAATTCAACAAAGACAATACTAGAGTCTCCAATAATCGCCCTAGGTATGTAGTTCATAATTAATGAAATTGTTTTACCGATCTTTTCAAAGTTGTTATTTTTTGTTGTTGGTTTTATTGATATATCTATCTATGAATAAATAAATATATAATAACACACCACATACTCATAAATTTCTATCTATTGGCGAAGTGTCATTATCATGAATATGATGATGCACTATTGATAAAATTTTACAAAAGTTGATAATAAAATAATAAAATAGGTAATGTTATGATAGTTATCTAGTGTTATGTATGCCTTTCCTGATTTAAACATGTAATTACCTATTTGACATTAGTTTTTATTTTTTTTATTTGCTTCTTTTTTATGAGCATGTAGCCATCATTTTACTTTTTTTCAATTATTAAAAAAAATACAAAACACGATCTGATTTAAATTCCACGTACAGTATGTATTTTACACAATGTCAAGTATAATCTCGTTTAAAACAAAATTCTATATATGGACTATTAGCATTGTATCCCTTACATCGCTCGAGTAAAATTAAACTAGTTACTAGATAACAAGTCAATTACCAATAGTTGGGTAAGCACGATATGCATATTTTTCTCACAAGCTTGCACGTATAGTTGAAAGAGTTCTTTTGATGAGAAAGAAAAGCAATCCAACAAATTTGGTAGATTTCATGTTTTGAACTCAAGTTCCAATATGGCAAAAAGACTAACTTTCTTAGTGAGAAAATAATATAAAAAACTTATTGTTGCTTTCATGCTGATTGAGGTCTCTAAAGTTCCATGATCAAATTATCATGTGACTAGAAGAAAGAAAGTGTCCTCACAATCTAACCAAGATTTTCCAACCTCATAATTCAAAATAGAAAATGGCATATTCCCTTGCTTTATTTTTTATTCAACAAAATTATTAATTTATAAGATCATTACCTGCTTAAACCCACTTATATCAACTGGTTTTTCTAGATAGTGCTGATTTTATTTGTACGAGCATAGGTTTGAGTAGGTTATAGGATGTTATTTTTCAGGTCTAGGAATTATATGTGGGGGTCTTAACATTCGCAAAGTCTCGTCTGAGATAGGTCTCACGAACCAAATTTTGTGATACATGGCTCGAGGCTGTTAAATCTAGGCCTTCTTCCCACCTCTCATTATGTGATTAACAGCCTGGCATTTCTTTCACCCCATATCTCATACACATACGCTGCAAGGCGCACCCTTCTAAAGTGTTTGACAGGTTGTTGGCCTCTATTGTACTTCTTGAATCAATCAAGCTCCTCTTTCAAATTCCACCTTCTTTTGCTCACATGAATCCAATTGAGGATCTCACACCACACTGAATTAGCCACAAGACAAGTGAAGAATAGGTGCATAAAACATCATGGTCTGTCAAGACCTTGTGCACTTATATGAAAGAAAGGCTGTAACCAGTGGATGTTTGATGAAACTAGATCTCCGGAAGGCCTATGATTCCATTTCATGGAAATTTGTTCATGGTATGCTAGTAGCTCTCAACTTTCCTCCTGGCTTCATTAAATGGCTGATAACTTGCAATATACTACTACCAAATTCTCTCTTGTAATCAATGGTGAGCTGAAGGGCTATTTTAATGGGAGAAGAAGACTTAGACAAAAGGATCCAGTATGGAGTATCTCACAAGATTGCTGGATGTAGTTGGCCATAAGGAAGGGTTCAAATACCGCTCAAAAATGTGCAGACATGAGACTGAATCATCCGTGCTTTGCAAATGATCTGCTCAAGTTCTGTCACAGTGATTCTCCCTCAATATATTTGATGCTTAGATCATTTGCTACATTTTCCCAAGCCTCTGGCCTTGAAACTAACAAAGGTAAGTCTGTAGTATATTTTTGTAATGTGCCTCAAGAAGTTAGAGATGTGGTGGTTACTTCCTCTGGACTTTCTATTGAGACTCTCCCCTTCAAGTACTTGGGAGTCCATATCTCTTCTAGGAAGTTATCAAAATAAGACTGAGAGATATTACTTGATAAAATGATTGCAAGAATAGGAAAATGGGGATCTAAACACCTCTCCTATGCGGGTAGAACATAGTTGCTGAACTCAGTCTTGATAAGCATGCATTCATATTGGTCATAGATCATGATCCTTTCCAAAAGTATTCTCCACAAAGTCACTGCAATCTACAGGTTTACTTATGGGAGGGTTGTAACACCCCAGCCCAACTACACAGGCTGCTAGTGCTACCAAGATCCGCTTTCCTGGTTGAGACTAACCCCACAGACCACCACAAGTCTTTCAGCATGCTTTGTCCTCACTCGCATGCTCCAGAGAAACATCCCAAGAAGTCACCCATCCCAAATACTACTCCAAGCCCAGCACGCTTAACTGTGGAGTTTCTAAGGAATGAGCTCCCTAAAAAGAAGATACACCTTGGTGATATAAGTAGTACTCGCAAACCATTTAAGCTATCATCAACCATCAAATCCTTGGGATATTACACTCATTCCCACTCAAATAACACAACGTTCTCGTTGTGCAAGGGCACTCATCTAGCCCTAAAATCCACCCCTGCTAGGTGGCTGACCAGGCACTCTTGATCCACAGGCTCAGCACGCGATCACAGGGTTGCTCTAATACCATTTGTAAGACCGCAACCTCGTACACATGCTTCTAGTGCTACCAAGATCGCTCTACCGGTTGATGAATGACCCCACAGACTACCACAAGTCTTTTAGCATGCTTTGTCCTCACTCGCATGCTCCTGAGAAACTTCCCAGGAGGTCACCATCCCAAATACTACTCCAAGCCAAGCACACTTAACTGCGAAGTTTCTAAGGAATGAGCTACCTGAAAAGAAGATGCACCTTGGTGATATAAGTAGTACCCGCAAACCATTTAAGATATCCTCAACCATCAAATCCTTGGGGTATTACAGCATCCAAGGCAAACAATGAGTTTGTCTTCAGAAAAGCCATGGATCAGATTAAGGCAGTTAGCAAAGAAGCTCATGCATACCTGATGGATGTGCCTTTAGAGCTATGAGTTAGGCACAAGTTCAACACTGAAGTGAAAGTTGGTGAAGTTACCAACAACTTCACTGAGTGTTTGAATGGAAAGCTCGGTAAATTAAGAGTGAAGCCAATGCTCACAATGATGGAGGCAATTAGAAGAAGAATTATAAAGAAAATGCACAAGAAAAGTGTTGCTGCTGCCAAGTGGACTTCTGATCTATGCCTCAAAGTCCAGAACAATGTGATTGGGCTTGGCAAGATGGTTTCTACTGCATCCCAAATGTAGCAAGCACTGGGTTGTATGAGGTAAAGGATGGGAACACTTTTTTTAGTGTTGATCTGAGGTCCAACAAGTGTGACTATAGAGCTTGGGAGTATTTTAGAATCCCCTGTAAGCATGCTTCCAGTGCAATTAGGCAAATGAGGGGACAAATCAATGAGTATGTACACCCTTATCTAAAGAAGGATGCAAATAAAAGGGCCTGTGCTGGGGTGATACACCTAATACCTGACCCTAGGAAGTGCCTAGAGGATGATAGCCCAGTTCTTGATCCACCTGAGTTAGTGAGAAGGGCAGGCAGGTCTAGGGTACAAAGTAGGAGAGAAAGAGATGAAGGGCCAAGGTTCAAGAGATCTGCTGTCAACACTTGTAGAAAATGTGGCATTTAAGGCCACAACCAAAGAAGCTGCATGAGAGGAAATGTGAAGAAGAAGGCAAATAAGAGAGCTCCACATGAAGGACCAAAAAGACTACTTGACAGGCCCAGGAAGAAGCATACTGCCCCCAAAACTGGTGATATCTTGTATCCTCATCTAAGGATCCTGGGTGTCAAACCCAGGATTCCTAGTTACTTTTAGTGCATCTTAGGCACTTTTTGGACACATATATTTGCTAGGTCATCTTTTTGGGCAGTTATTAGTTCATACATGCTTTTATCATCATTGCCATCTTATCTTTGCACAGGTCACTGTTGGATTACACTATTTGAAAACTTCTAAGGTGTTGGTACATGTGTACCTGACTCAAGTTATTTGGTATATCATTTTGTGAAAGTTTGAGACAGTAGTGGATGTGTCACTTTTTGGTATATATGAAGATATGGTTTAGAATTTGGGAAACTCTTGTGATTGCACTTGATTGATTCTTGAAATGAAAGCTTACATTACTAGTGCTTACATTGTGATTGCACTCGTCTGATCTATGTTGCTTTGCCTATTACATTAATACACTCTTGATCACAAGCACTGCAATCATTACAAGAAATAACTTCATTAGTAGCTTGACATTGTTCTTCGATTGTCTTATTTCATCTCACATCATCATATTCATCTTCTTGATTGGTTGCCTTGCCACTGCCACTGTCACCACCATGACATGCTTGCATTAAGTCAACCACATCCCCTTCATTTTCAAAAATATTCCACCAACAAAAATAGCTACAGCTCCTGCACATGTAATACAACATGTATGAGTTGTTTGCAGACTCAGAGATCTTCAAATCAGCCTTGACATCACAGTTGGGGCATTTCTTGCTCCTATATTTTAGATTTTGCATAATCACCTTCAATGTTTTCCTATCCATGTTTTCTTTGATTTTTTTTTTTTTTTTTTTTTGATTTGGTGTGTAACTGGAATGGATGGTCTGTTTTTTGGGATTTTACTGATTTTTGGAGGAGTATGGATACATGTATGGGGCTAGGTTATGCCTGCTCAGCCTCTTTTATAAAGAAAGGGGGAAAAATAGCCATTTCCCCCTTTTAAATCAGTTGCAGGCCTTTCAAATGATGGCCGTTGGATTTGATGGGTTAGATCAGGCCCCTTGATCATGTAACCATTGAGGGAATCTTGGCTGTTGGATTGGTCATCAATCCATCCTAGCTATACATTTGTTATAATTATAAGGCCTCACTTAAGTGGGGGTATGATGGTCTTTCCACACAACTATCTATTTAACTATTTAAAAAAACACGGGCCACGTCATCAAACTAACAACACTTTAATAACATTTTTTTTTAGGAAATATTCCACTTTGGTTACCTGAAGTTTGGCATAATCATTTTTTGGTGACTGTCACCACCATGACATGCTTGCATTAAGTCAACCACATCCCATTCATTTTCAAAAATATTCCACCAACAAAAATAGCTACAGCTCCTGCACCTGTAATACAACTTGTATGATTTGTTTGCAGACTCAGAGATCTTCAAATCAGCCTTGACATCACAGTTGGGGAATTTCTTGTTCCTATATTTCAGATTTTGCATAATCACCTTCAATGTTTTCCTATCCATGTTTTCTTTGATTTTTTTT
>BSSO01003534.1:0-16310 GCA_030267885.1 Mesembryanthemum crystallinum | reverse complement strand
TAGAATAAGGGAGAATATAAACTAAAGCAAAGTCTCTTAAACTTCCCATGTGGGACACAAACAAGGAGACAAAGGTGAGTGAAAATAAGAGAGTATAAAAACTCTTACAAAATCCCTTAAACTACCCATGGACAAAGGTTCAAGGAGAGAGAAAGAAAGGGAACTCCCCTTGTAGCCATTAATTCCAACACTATCGACATTTTTAACAGTGCTAAGCCCTTGGTTAATACTCCCTCCGTCTCAAGAAGTTCTTTACGTTGGACTTTTTACGGTCTCCAATGCAACACTTTGATCATGAATAATTATAATTTTATATAAATAAATATTATAAAATGATGATATTATGAAATTACTAGTTAATATGAATCTAATTTAAGTATTTTTACTATGTAAATCTTTATATATTTTCACTAATTAATAGTCAAAGTTTTTTTTATCTTTGACCTCAAAATGTCAAATGTAAGGAACTTCTTGAGACGGAGGGAGTATCTTTTGTTTTTTTTTTCTTTTTTTTTTCTTTTTTTCTTTTTGCATTTTTTGATTATAGGTATGATTATTAATAAACTCTTATTCTCCATGTTTATCACAGTTTTGTGCTTGGCTATCCACATTCGTCAATGTTTTGTAGAATTTGATTTTAAGGTTAAATTTTATGAATCAAGTAGATTGACAAGTCCAATCTTCTATATGTATCAAGGAAATATTCATTTTCAAGTAGTTACAACACGTCTCATACAGGCCTTTAATGTTAGGGATAACGCATGGGTTCCCCGTTTACTTTATAGCGTAATTGGTGCTATTCAACCAACCAATTAGTGATGCTAGTTATTAATGGAGTCGATCAAAATGTCAAGTTCTGATAGTGTAATGTTGCGATTGATAGTCACATTGGGGGTGATTTTGTCATTTGATACCCAATAGAATTAATTATCCACTTTGAGAAGTATAAACAATATTGTGAATCATAAAACAAAAAAAATTAATAATTTGGGGCAGAGAGAGCGAGTAAGATATATTCTTAAAATTATAATATGAGAAGTTTAATCTAGTCCGAATAATCCAGCTAATTTCATAACTTTTTACTACTTTAACAGTTTAACTCTCATATAATTTCTTTTATAAATGCCTATTCTTCAAATGATACACGACATCCCTCACACCAAAAGTCTTGTAAAGATTTTCTTACCGATAGCTGCCTCAAAACGAGCATTGCTATGTGCGCGCACTTGCGCGTGCGAGTGCAATTTGCACTTTCACCCACCTTCTCTCACAAGGTAAAGAAAAAAGAAAAAGAAAAACTTAAAAAAATGACTACCAAATTTATGCGTCACTCTCTAAACTTTGCACTCTCAAAGGAGAGTGTAATTAGCATTTCTCTTTTAGTAAACATCGTTCTATATATGAATTTCTACTTTATATCTTTAATACAGTTACAGAAATGTGTCATAATGAAAAACCTTTTTATTTCTAGAAAGGGTTGGAACCATCATATCCGATTTGTCATGTGCAAACTAAAATAGCAAAAAATGCACCTCATACTCCATTTCAATAAAACATAATTTATCCTAATTAAAAACTCGACTAGTAATCACACGTACAACCAATTATGCTGTCGTATTTAAAAAAACTCACAATCTCCGAATAAGTACCACAACGACATCCTTTAAGTACCGATCCCCTATATTTCTAATATAGGAGTAATAATTAGTCTTGTACACAATTAGTATATAGTACATGCATGAGTAAATTTTCTTTAGAAAAGAGACGTATTCCTTTAAGAAAATATAGGTGACTTTTCTTGATAAGAGGGTGATTTTGTTCGTATATACTCCACAGCAGATTGTCATAAATATTTTTTTGCCATAGGACAAATTAAATAGTGGCCACAAGTATAAATGACTCATGCAAGTCATCACTCTAGCTGCCACTCGAAAATGGCCTTGGTACACAAGCCAGTCAACACAAGTCATCGAGGAATAAAAAGGCATTCAATCAGGTACAATTTTCAACATAACATGATTTATGTTTCAGAGTGATGTATTTGGATGCCGAGCAAGGTGGTGCCTCGGTGGTCGCCGCCACCCTGCACAATAAACTCCGTCCGGGTGGGTACCCGGGGCGGAGCCTCCGACGCCCAAATTAGCGTCTGAACATAAGTGGTTATAGAGAGTAGGTAGGGATAGAGAGAGAGTAGAGGAGAGAGAAAGATCAAAGATAGAGAGAGAAAAGGTCCCTTTTTACCTTACCTTAGTTGTGCTTTTATAATAGAGGTAGTAGTTAGTGTTAGGTTTTGTTGTTGGGCTATTCTATTGGGTTGGGCTAGTAGGGCTTGTGGACCTACCCAAACATTAGTCCCCGAAGTCGATGGTCGAGAAGGAACCGAGCGACCATTGGCTTAATATATGAAGTTCAACTAGGCCAGACCTTATCTTAGTGTCATCGTTGTGGTTGGTTTGGACATCTGTCTTAGCCTTTTATGTCCGAACATTGGGTTGCCACGTAATGCATGATTTGATTTAGTAGTTCTAAGTATGTTGATATTAAATGCCCTACGGGTTTAGTGATATTGCTTGTTTCCATAATAATTGTGCTGCCACCAACAGTAGTTTAAGTGCCAATATTGTGCTTGAGATGGAAGGGTTCGCTCAAATCATTGTTCTACTTGCCATTTTTGAGTGTATCCATTGTAGAGTTTACTTTTTCTTTCTTTGAAGTTGCTTTTGCTAGTAGCTTGTATTCCTTCTTCCTCTTATTCCAATAGTCCCCAAAGTCAATGGTCGAGTAGGAACTGATCGGCCATTGGCTTATAAGCTCATCATATTCTTTCTTTTCAATAAAATGTCAGGAAGCATGGTTGTGTTTTGAGAATGCATGTGAATTAGTAATATCACTGGTCAACTTCTATAATTAACACTTTCTTATTCGGTCGGCCATTAGCCATTAACTTAACATCAGGAAGATATTACTCTTATATATCTTTCACCCATTTTGTGTATAGCCAATAGTTTTAGTTTATATCTTAAAGATCTAGCAAAGCTAATGTCATCAACGTATATACAATATGCCAATTTAACTTACTGAGATAGGAAAGAGTGACCAAGAACTTAGCTTAACCTCAAAGTTGGAGTGATCAGTTGGTTTGAGCCCGGTTGACAGTCCTCTTAGCCTAACACTATTGATCGGCCATGGTGAATTGGCTTGACTTGGTCGGCTAATGAATTGCTCACTACTGAGTTGAATTAGCCACGCCTCGACTCGACCATCACCAAGGGTTGGCCGAAGGACTACCTCTGTCGAACTTGGTCGGTCACGCCTCAGCCTAATCGTCACCATGGGTCGGCCATGCCGGCTTATAACCCTCTACTGAACTCGATTGAAATTGGTTGGCCACGTCTCGGCCTAACCATTGAGATGGATCGGCCACGACGTCGACTCAACTTGACACGGTCGGCAAAAAGATTAACTTGCCAAACTTGGTCGGCCACGCCTCGGCTCAACGTCACGAAGGGTTGGCCAAGCCTTGGCGCAAACATCACGGATGGTCGGCCATGCCTTGGTGCAAACGTGGAGGGTCGGCTATGCCTCGGCGCAAACGTCACGGTCAGCCACGCCTCGGCGCAAATGTCATGAAGGGTCGGCCACGCCCTTGACTCAAACATCGCGAAGGGTCGTCCATGCCTCGTCTCAAATGTTACGAAGGGTCGGCCACGCCTCGACTCAAGCGTCGCGAAGGGTTGGTCATCCCTCGGCTCAAGCGTCGCGAAGGGTCGGTCATGCCTCTGACTCAAGCGTCGTGAAGGGTCGGCCATCCCTCAGCTCAAACGTCGCGAAGGGTCAGCCATGCCTCGACTCAAGCGTCGTGAAGGGTTGGCCACGCCTCGGCTGAACTGTCGCGAAGGGTCAGCCACGCCTCGGCTCAAGTGTCGCGAAGGGCTAGCTATGCCTCGGCTCAAGCGTCATGAAGGGTCGGCCACGCCTCGTCAAACGTCGCTAAGGGTCGGCCATGCCTCGGCTCAAGCGTCATGAAGGGTCGGCCACGCCTCGTCAAACGTCGCTAAGGGTCGGCCATGCCTCGGCTCAAGCGTCGTGAAGGGTTGGCCACGCCTCGTCAAACGTCGCGAAGGGTCGGCCATGCCTCGGCTCAAGCGTCGTGAAGGGTCGGCCACGCCTCGTCAAACGTCGCGAAGGGTCGGCCACGCCTCGTCAAACGTCACGAAGGGTCGGCCATGCCTTGGCTCAAGCGTCGTGAAGGGTCGGCCACGCCTCATCAAGCATCGCGAAGGGTCGGCCACGACACCACGTCGACTCAGCTCGACATGGTCAACCAAAGGATCATCCCCGGCCAAACTTGGTTGGCCACGCCTCGGCCCACACATCACCATGGGTCTGCCATTACTGTCAAGATGAAGCTTCCCTACCTTCTTTGGTACTCTTTTTTTTTTTTTTTTTTGAAAAACTCTTATTTCCTTCTCATTGAGTTGAATTGTGTGAGGCTTGTTTATGGCATTTGCCCAGTACTCTTTCTACAAGAACAAATTTATTTCTTCACTCTCCCTTCAATCTTTATCACCACCCCCAACAGTACCACCACATGAAATAGGGGAATCAAATGCCTTTTGTAAATAAGAGAGGGATTGCCACTAAATTGGGTCAATGTTTTCAGATCTACAAATTTGTGGTGTTCAATGGGTTTTGACAATCAATCCCCACAGACGGCGCCAATGTTTCAGAGTGATGTATTTGGATACCGAGCAAGGTGGTGCCTAGATGGTCGCTGCCGCCCTGCACAATAAACTCCGTCCGGGTGGGTACCCGGGGCGGAGCCTCCGACGCCCAAATTAGTGTCTGAACATAAGTGGTTATAGAGAGTAGGTAGGGATAGAGAGAGAGTAGAGGAGAGAGAAAGATCAGAGATAGAGAGAGAAAGGGTCCCTTTTTACCTTATAGCTGTGCTTTTATAATAGAGGTAGTAGTTAGTGTTAGGTTTTGTTGTTGGGCTATCCTATTGGGCTGGGCTAGTAGGGCTTGTGGACCTACCCAAACAATTTAAATACTTTATTTATTGTGAATCATGGTACAACAGTTTTTGTTCTCTCTTGCATTGCTTGATGATGTCATATGAAAGCAAGTAAAAAATGCACCTATTTTGAACTTCCTCACGGTTCACCATCTGTTCGACAAAATGCCGGAGAAGATTTGTAGAGCTCAGAACATGGCTTTATTGGCTTCTATACTTGCATCAATGAGAAGATGTAAGCTGTTCTGTTGAGATTCCAAATATAATTTCAAGTGGTTTCCTTTCATAAACTCCAACATGTGGTTGAGATATACTCCTCCTACATGGAGGGGGAAGAATCCAAATTTATTTTGGGTTATATGTTGTGTTCCATATGGGTAGCCCAAACCCATGCGACGAGTATTCCTTTAAGTGAGGATAAATGGGTCATTTTGCTCTTTTAATGAGGCTTTCCTAATAAGCCTTTGTGAAAAAGAAAGTTCAAGCTCAGGAGAAAACCCTATAATTATCTAGAAGTGAGAGAGAGAGAGAGAGAGAATGGAGAGCCATTCTCGGATTTTTGCCGAGTTAGTCCGGAAAAGGCCTCGATCGACGACCAAACGAACTCCGATTGGAACGAAATTTGAGTATGTTATTCCTGACATCTACCTCTTCAATTTCAATGGTTGGGTCGTCATTTTGAACCTTGAAACTAGTAAAATCTGTTCAACCCTATTTATAAGGAATTTCGGATTTTTCCACCTTTTGGTGAGATTTGGGAGACTTGTTGTGCGAAGATTGTATCTTGATGTTGTGTATGCCTCTAGTTGCATCTAGAAAAGACATTGTTGGTGTACCCACTATTTCATTGTTGATTAGTGGAAATTCTTGGTGCCGTTTATTAACGGCCCCGTGCTTTTTTCCACACATGTTTCCACGTAAATTGTACTCCATCATGTGTGAATTTTACGTTGCGCACCAACTGATTTTGTTTACTTCCATCAATGGCTACTCTACCCCCGTTCCCACACCCTGTAGTACTGGTGTATGTCGTTCCTTACCTTGCCCTCCGCACTATCAACATAGCTCAATTGATAACTTTCTAAGTAACCACCCCTAAATACTACCTCTTCAGCGGTGTACCTAAATACTACCTCTTCACCGGCTTACACCAATTGAGTCACATATGTTAAATTGCGGTCTAAACACAGAATATATTGAAAACTACCACCTATCTCCACTTGGGGTAGTGATGTCTATTCTCCTTACCCATCATCCCAACCTCACAATTAGTTAGGTAAGCCATTCCCAATCTTCCAAGAACAATTTAAAGTTGCTAAAATTTACCTTGGATGCGGAGATGTGAAATCATAATACAACATCCAAGATGTAGGACTCCGGAGGAGGTTGATCACTTAGGGCATATACATCTCCCACCTCCTACTCATTTTCTGCTGATGTCACAGTTGCACCCTCTTCACATTATTGTCGGTTAGTTCTTCGTGGGATTAGAACAGTTGTTCCTGCTATGACCTAGCTTACTACAATCTAGACACCTTCCTCGATAACCATCTTTTCGCTCCTTCTCTCCCTACCTTCCGTAGCAAAGGCATCAATTTTTGTGGATCCTCTAAACTCCCTTCAGTGACTTTTGTTAAGAATTAGATCTCGTACCTTAGCAAACTTCAATTTGCCTTTTCCCCTCTAATGAGCTTATAGCGCTAACAATTATCTTTCCACAATCAGGCAAGGAAGAAAATAACAACAAGGCATATTATTTCATCATCAAAATTTAAATCCACAGAACTAATTTGCCTCAACATCACATTAATATGATCTTTGCTATCGTGGTTTACTATCATTCATCTCCAAATCAAATAACTTTTTCATTTGAAATACCTTACGTAACGCCGATGATTTTTCATACATGTTCTCTAAGGCCTTTATAATCTCCAACGTTGCTTTCACATACATGATGTTTCCCTTTAATAATGCCTCCTAACAAGGACGCTTGAATCCTTAAATAAAAAATGAAATAAAAATTGGCATGATCAACACTTCTATAATATGTAATGATAAAATTTTATGCACCATGAATTGACAAACAAAATAGAAAAACAATAACTCTTCTATTAGGCCGCCTGATATATCAAAATGGGCAAATAACAAGTTGTACTGTATAAGGAGAAAAGAAAAAAAAAAAAACTGAATCACCTGAGAGATACACCCAGAAACACTTAATTATTGAGTCAACAAAAAGAAAAGAAGAAGAGCCTACACTTCACTTTTCCTTTAAATCTCTCCCTTTGGTTCTTGTCTACTTTATGTTGCACTTGCATATTTGATTTGTGATATCTCTCTTCTCTTTACTCTAATTTGTCTCTTTCAACTAAAGTTCCCCTCATTTTCAACTCCATATATAATAGTACTAGTATATTATAGCAACTTTTTTAGATTCAAGCAAAACACTTAAACAAATTGCCTCCCCCAAATCTCTGTCACACATACATTATTATACATAACCATATTGCCCCATTACTATCCAGCTAAAACACAAACAACAATTAAACAAATTAAAATCCAACAAATATAGAATATATGCAATCATAAGAACTTAGTTTTATATCAACCGTATATAATTATATGAAACTTACAAAAATGCTCAACAGCTACTGATTTAAGTGGGGTCGTTTTTTGATTAGATACTAGTATATGGGAGATATTTTTGATCTTCCTCACATGTGTAATAGTAGTACTAGTACTACTTTACTCATGCAAGTTGATTGACACTAGCTAGCTTTTTTTGGTAAAGTACTTGCCCGTTATTTGTTTCCATATCAATCACATTGGGCCAGGCCACCTGCCAGTATTTCTTTTTGAATGAGGAAAAAATCAAGGTCATGCATTTGATTCCTCATCCGTCCCCACGTCTCCTATAACTTCCGACTTCTAGGATCTATACTTACCCTTTAGTGTTTGTGTTGATTCTTCAGTTATTATAATATGTTTGTTGTTGAACACGAGAGTTTGAACATGACGTAACGGGAGGTGTATCGGTCGCTATTCATGTAAGTGAGACTGAGAGTCAAATCACTAAACACTTATTGGTGTTTGGCTGCAAACTAATTTGACAATTTAATAAGTGTTATCATACCTTAGCAATTATAATGGACAAGTTTATTGAAGAGAACATCAAATATATATGATCTTGCTGCTGCCACAAGACAAAAGATGATGAGAAAAAAATGAGTCGAATCTCAATCTTCAGAAGCTAGTTATTGTTCTCACTTTGAAGCTATAATTCATCCCATCGAATGATGGCACATGTGTTGAAAGATAAACCCACACAACTCTAGGGCGAGCTACAGATCTGAACCAATGATTTTGAGATCCAACGATTCAAATCCTAAAAAAAAAAGAAAATAAGCAAATTAGGTCTAACGAGATAATTGCAAATAAACTTCACTAATTTTTGGGTTTTTTTTTTTTTTTTTTTTTTGGGAATTTTTCATGAACTTTTGTTTGGCACGTCAGCATATTAATTTCTGAAATGACTTTAAATGAGACAACTTTTAAATTTTCAGATATCAAACATGAGATTACTGAAAGTCAGACACTCAAATTGCAATTACGTATATTGTTAAGTAACCTAAATGAATTTTTTCCTTTAATTTTTGTGGAATTTAAGGAAGACTAATTTTTATAAACAAGACTTTTATGTTGATTTGAGTGAGCTTCCATAGAAATATGAATGATTATTGATTGGTTTAATTTGGGTAGTGTCTTACCTACAGTTTTTATTTGGTAGACTGCCTCACAAACCTTTCACAAAAGTATTAAAATATGATCATAATATTGCTAAAACAGGGAAAGAAAAAAAAAAAAAAAAACTATTTTGAACCTTGAAAAAAAAAACTAATGTGGACAATTTCAACATGTGAATATTCATGACGTCCTTTCACATGCTTAGCAATCATCTAATAGGGAATTATATTTCAAGCCCCTAATCGAAGAGATTTAGATTCTTCTCATGTATAATTAATAGAAATAATAGAGTAAGAAATAATTAGGGTTATAAACAGAATCATCTACTTTCTCACTATTATTATGAAAGTTTTCAAAAAAAAAAAAAAAAAGTGAAGGAAAAAAAAAAAAGAGTGAGAAACCACTAAACAATAAAGAAATGTATCTTGTAGTGAAGATTCATTGATTATTAGGCCACTAAAGCTAAGTTGTCACTACTCACTAGTGCGAATAATTGACCTTACTTTAGCATATCCTGTTAGGGAGCAAACACCACCACCGTTGGTGTTTGTTTTATACACTTGACTCCTCAAATGAGCACAAACAACACCATGCCACTTTCATGCTTCACTTACAATTGATCGTTGATTTTGGAATTATTGTTTTATTATGCCTATATATTAATTAATCACTTAGGTTATCAAACATAAATCATGTGGTGGGTAGCTATCCTATCTATCTATATGGTGTTTCATTGAATTGTCAATTGTTAATTTTAATCCTTTCTCCAAGATATTTTTCTTTTAGGTGGTGAAATTACAAAAGAAAAAAAAGAAGTTGAAAAGTGGTGATGGTGTGTTAGCTTACATAAAGCCTTTGATGAGAGTGTTTACACCAATTTCTAAACCCAAGAAATACGATAAAATTGCTCAATCAAGTTAGTTTGGGTCAGTGTTATATTAAGTTAAGGTTTGACTCCAAAATTTGGTTTGTGTTGCTTCATGTTGGATTTGAATATGAGTCAGCCTAATGTCAGATCGAGATAATATTGAGTTATATCGAATCTGATTGTTGATCAGGTCCTAATTACTGCTAAGTCATCTGAGAATTGAGTCACAAATTTAATTTAGGAGAAAAATCAAATTGTATAAGTCATTATTCATTAAGAGTTTACAACATATGATTTCTCATCACTCTCCCTTATTGTAGTTCCTTTTTATTCTTTTACGACACTTATTTTTCCCACCCTAATCGCGCTTAATTCTCGATTTGCAACTACATTCGACAATTGCCTCTTCACATGTCTAGGCCTTTAGGGTGTTTAGATCCAAACCCTATAATGTTCCGAATTAAACCTAGAAAGACAGAAATAATCCCAAACTGATGACATCCACAAAGAAGGCCATATAAGACACTCTTATCTTCAATTCTAATCCACTATAAGTTTATCATTGACATTTTATCAAACCATTGGTGGAAAGGTTGTGTAATAGTAGTTGCGTAACAGTAAAATTTAGTTGATTAAATTTCACCAGGCCCACATTGACAAGACAAGCTATATGTTCAACAAATATCAAACAAGTCGGCATCGGCAACTATTGAAAGAGTTGGAGTTTCAATAGGAGTACAAATGTTACATCTATAATAATAGTTATGGATCAAATGCATCTATAATATGTAGGTTCCATTAATATTTATCTCATCTTAACTAGTAAAAGAGTTGGGGTTTGAACCGGAATACTAATGATGCAACAAGCAATATAAATCCCAAAACAAAGAAGTATTGTACCAAAATATAGTCCCTCCCAAAGAAACACAGTCAATAGATCATCGAATCAATTTTAACAACTCCTCTCCCTTTCGCTTGAGAACAATCAATTTCATGTACGCCACCCATTCTTAGCAATTCTTACACTTCTACTCAACTGACTTAGTGCTCGGATAACATCATCGTCAATATTCTCAGCCACAAGACCCAAAACTTTTCTCAAATCCCAAGTTTTCTAGCCTACTCATCATCACTACTGATCATCGTCACTGCCACTCACTATATTATCGCTTCTATTGGTTATATGCTCTTCATTCCTATTATGCCTATTTATCACTTTCTTTCCTTTCCGGTTAGCTTCCTTGCATTGCTTCTTCCTTTCCTTGTTTTTTGAAGCTTTCTTCCTTTAATATTTTTTAATTATATAAGTAGTCAAAATATCATAATCTAATGCACTCCTAACCTTCTAGGACGGGTAAGAGAGCATTTATCAAATTATATGCTCAAAACTAGTAGGAAACAAGCTAAGATTGAATACAAAAACCGTACTAAAGAAGTTTACATCCAAAAAAAAAAAAAAAGAAAGGTCTGTTCTTTATGTCTGGATTCTTGGGTGCTGGAGTTGGAGTTTATTGGAGGTTGCTGGAGGTTGTTGCATTGAAACTTTTTGCCGGTGGCTATTTAGTTTGCTGGAAGTTGTTGGAATGGTGGTTTTCTGTTACTCTAATGTGTTTGAACTTTTTTTATTGTTTGTTAGAGTTTGCTGGAAATTACCAGAGGTTGCTGAAGATCGTGGAAACTTTTTACTAATTGCTAGAATTTGTTGGAAATTGTTGTAGTTTGTTCGAAAATGCTGGATTCCAACAAAAGTAAGATGAAAAGAACAGACCCAAAGTTAAAATCCATCGATCACCAAACAAAAGAATACCCAAGCAATATGTATTTTGATGAGTTGTTTGGATTCCAATCGTCATCAAAATTGTGGAAACTGTGTTTGTGTGAACTTCTACTTGTATTTAAAACGATTGCAATCTTCACTCAACATCGTTACACTAATGCACGAAAAACACAAAAAGGAAAACAAAAACATCAAAACACCATTAACTATATACCAATATTGCTTTTAAATGCACTAGATTAGAGCATATACATCCTTCAGTTATATAATTCTGCAAGTACTCTATTACCTGGTTATCTACTAATACTTGGAATACTTGAGCTATCACTATTTATTGTTGAATATCTGTATGTGACTAACTTGTGGTGGTTGAGTAAGATAATATGAAAGCTACCCATCATTAGTTGGTGGGTGAATAATGTTAACTTTTTCTTTTGTTTTACCTTTTTTTCAAGACATAATAATGTTAATCTATGCATTAGCTATGGTGAAGATTCTTTTCACAAATGATTCCTAAGGTATCTTCTCTCTTTCAACCTTCTTTATGATCCCAAAATGATGCCATTGTATGTCCACTTTGCCCCAATAGTAACATTTTTTAAGATCTTGAGGTATCAAATGGACCACTAGAAGATTAGTGTTTGATATGCAAAAATCAATGTTGATGCTTATGTAACTGTAAATAGTAAAATAGAGAACAGAGATAGAGAAAGTTGAAATATAGTATACCGCACTAACCGTAGGGTTAGTTTGAGGTGTTGTTATTTTATGTACCATGCAGTTTTGGTCATCCACCTTGAAGTTATTTAGGATTTGTTTAATTTATAAGAGAAAAAGTAAGTTAAATGATTTAATTTAATTAAATGCAAAATTTGTAAGTTGAAATGAATTTACCTTTATACTCTTAAGTAACAAACTATTGATACCATCAAGGGTGGTAGTCAAGTAATTCCAAACTCACTCCTAGCTGGTTTGGTAAATCAAGGTCATGGGTTCAATTACTTATCGCCCCATGTCTCTTGTAACTTCCGACTTCTAGGAACTGCATGGCCTCCCCCTTGATGGTACTACGTTGACAGAGCCAAACACGAGTCCGAACATGATGAAATGGGACGTGTATCAGTCACTATTCATTAGATTCTTCCTTTTATTAGCAAAAAAATACTAAAGTAACAAACTATTGATACTTCTGGTATTCGTCATTACTATTTTACTGTGTCTTATGAATTCGTATACCGATACTCATCGAAATCGAACCCCCAACCGAGGTTGAGAATGGGATGAAGAAGTTCACACAACTTGAGCAACATTTTTTAACCTTAATTCCAGTTTTTAGTGGTTAAACACATATGTATTTATCGAATGAGAAAACATGGTTAGTGACTACTCTATTTACTATATACTCATATCCGCTCCGAGTTATTTGCCCTTTGATATTTTTATTTTTCTGGCAAGCAATGCGTGCCTATACATGCCTATATATATATGTTATATTAACTTGTGTATCTTTAAAAAATAAAAAAGAATTGCACTATGAATTTAATTGTAATTGCTATAATAAATAAGATTACATTTAGCAATAAAATCTAGCCAACTTTCTAACCTCTACTTTGGTTGTATTTGTATGACATGTAACTAATGGATAAACCTTAATTAGCTGTTGGCTCTTGATAGCTGCCTAGGGTTGCTATAAAGGATATGAACAGATTTGACTACTGGTTACTTAGCCAAAGGAAATTTCTTTTTAATTGTAACTTCTGGTAACCAGGATTATTATATGGTTTTCGCATTTTTGGTAGTCACAATTTCTTATATGCCCTACATTACTATATGTCAATATGAACAATGTTCAGATCCTGATACAACCTTTATTAAATGTCATATCATTATTTATTACAACATCCGTCTCAAAATAAATATTGTTTAAGGTTAATGTATACATATTAGTATATTACAGAGATTTTTAATCCAAGAGTTAGTTTAAACAAATAAACTACACTACTGTTGTATTAATTGAAACTAGATGCATAGAAAAGTGAAATTAGTAGTAAATCACAAAGGTATATCAGGAAAATAAGCAATGAAAACACCAGAAGTATTTGTATTACCTGAAAGGTTAATTCCTCAAAACTCAAAGCACCTGATTTAAATGAAAATTTTCCTATATTTTTAGACAAAATGTCAAGTTTCTTAATATCAATATCATAGAAATGAATATTGCTAATAGTATGAAGTACGTACTCCCTCTGTCCCATTCAGTTGTCATGTGGTATTCTAGCCTCAAAAATGTACTACAATTCTCTTAGATATTATAAACGCAAAGTTTGTTATTATATTTGAAAGAGTAACACTCTTACGCAACCGTCTAACATCACAAAATATAATACTTCCTCCGTCCCACCATTACGTGACCATTGTACTATTCCCTCTAAGGTTAGAGAGATGGTGAAATTTGATATGTAGAGAGAAAGATAGAGAGAGATAATTATTAAAATGGATAAATAGATTGATGGTGGGGATAAATGGATGTAATTTATGTAGTTTTTGGGAATGAATAGTACAATATATACGTTTGAATTAGACATAGCTATGTAAACAAGGGCCACGTAATAGTGAGACGGATGGAGTAAGAATATTTTTTTCCAAACATCACAAAATAGCATAAATGACAACTACTTCCTGAGTCTTGACAGAGTAATTTGTCTTGAACCAAATGCTTCAGCAGATGTACTTGTAGTAGTACATGCGTTTTCCAGCGAGGAAGAGAACAAAGTCTTCAGCGTCTGTTCTGGATTCTGGGTGTTTAGCCCAACAAAGGAATATAAACAAAGCCCTGAGTACATGGGCTTCCCAACATAACAAAATCACACAACTGAGCCCTTCTGGATGAAAGTGGATGACTAACTGAGCAACACAAATATTGATCCCGTCAACGTAGCACCGTCAAGGGCGAGTATAATTCTAAAAGCCAAATATTATTAGACACGGAATTGAACCCGTCAGGAGATGTACAAAATCACTTGAGAGTAAGTTTGAAACCACCTCGACCATCACCTAGCCTTAATAGTGAAGACTGAGAACACTAGATAAATTCCTCAAAATCGACCATATATAAGTTCACCACAAAATTTCATGTATTCATCTTCTTGTGATACCAGTGAAATACTGAAATCTTATTCTGTGTTAATTACCAAATTCACTTTTTCCAATTGCATTTAGAAAGAAATGCTACTTGCTAGCAGCTACTAAAATAGTTAAAAACTACTAAAACAGTTACGACTAATTAGGCAACAGTTACTATGACAGTTAAGTTTGCCAAACAAACCCTTCATAATATTCTAAATTGCCATTACGAAGAAAGCAAATGGAGAAAATCGATATCTATGTAACAAAAATGTGTGATTGAAGAACATCAAAACAGCTCACCTCTAATTTCATTAAATCTAAACTCTACCTGACAATGTATAGTACGCAATATGTAATCTTATTTACAATGGAAACTAAGCAACCAATACATATATGGCGTATATAATTCCCGGAAGATATCCCAATAGGGTCAGCACCAAGCAAATCCAAAACTCAACCTAACCTCAGCCAACAAAAGAAAGAAAATAAATTACAGTTAGAACAAGAAGATGAAACACAATTCATTAAAAATGAGAACTTACAATAATAAAATAATTAATCAAGTGATATTTCAGCAGTTAAAATTTAGAAGCAGTATTATCCGCGGATAGTAAAGTTTAGGACGATTCGATTCCTATCGTTTTTTTAATCTGCGCTAAATTACAGAAAAAAAAAAAAATCACAAAATCTTTTATGAGGCGGCCTTATATATGAGGCGTGGTACTTTAGAGAAGAAAAGGTGGTACTTGATACTCCACCAAATATCCAAAGTACCACCTTTTTTTTCTTCCAAGTACCAGCTGCATGTATGAGGCCACCTCATTCAAGAATAATTGGAAAAAAATTACGGTTAAATGAAGAAGGAAAAGGAAGTTAAATACTCCAAAGCCATGACGAAGGAAAACTCCAACGGGCGGCACAAATATTGACAAGATGATCTCCAAGAAAGTCTCTGTGGCCATTTAAATGAACTCTCTTTATCTTCCCTTCTTTCACCTTTTTAAAGATGAAGGGGAAAAAGGAAAGGGAAAAAATATAAAAGGGGAAAAAATTACAATGAATATTCACAAATTTTATTTGCAAATTTGGGGGTTTTGGTTTGGTAATGGCAAATGCATACTATGCGGCCTCGCAATAGTGAGGGAGGTTTTAGGCTCCTCCATGTATTCAAGTGCAGAGAGATTTTAGGATCAGAAAGACTAGCGACTGCTGTTTTGACTAGCATCAAGGATTCCCAAATTGGTAACTTCTTAGAGTATTATGCTAAAATTAGTAAAATTTCACTATGTTAACTTCTTAACAACTATTATATTTTTAGAATTACATTACACATTGCATCAAGAGATGGCTTTAGGTCATGCCTCCTGCCAGATTGGCATGCCTAAGACACAGCCCATGGGTTAATTAGTGAGTTTTGTGTTGTGCCGCCTCATCCCATACGGTTTATTTTCATTTACTTAAATAAATGTTTTAAACTTCATGCCCAACCCACATGTAAAGATGATTGTGGAATGGATGGAGTATATGCATTGAATTAGGGCTGGCAAGGTCTTCAAGAAGATTTATTTCTCTAACTCTCGACATATAGAGACCCCTAATCCGAAAACCAAACAAAGCCAAAATTTACCCGACGAACCCAATTTGACGGTCCGGTTTGACATGTATACACGGAATATATATATATAGAGTCAAGTTCCAGTGCGAACTAAACTTATATGCGAACCATGCGAACTACTAAATTCATCACTCATAGAGTGCATATTCATCACTCGTAGCAT
>BSSO01003533.1:0-16311 GCA_030267885.1 Mesembryanthemum crystallinum | reverse complement strand
CCAATGCAAAAAGCTACCCCCCCTTAGCTTTTCCAAATGGGATTGTTTGGGTCCAAAAAGCCATCTAACAAGCTGGTTACCAAACAAGCTTTATTATTTTTTCAGATTGTCAAATAGTCAAACAAGCTGAAAATGCAACAAGCTAGCTCAAAAAGCTGGTATCCAAACAAGGCCTTTGGGTGTCCCAGGCTCCCAGTTCTGGTTATGTTACACTTATCCTACATAATCCTTTTAATGCTCTCAAAGACTCAAACATGCCCCATAGTTGATGAAGAGTAGAAGACAACAATCAAAGACGCTCTCGCCGCGCATGAGGTGAATTGTTTATTTGGGGAAATCTTTGGTGTTGGCTACTATTCTCCTCTAACTTGGCACATAAATTCAATATTAATGAATCTAAGATATCATTACATGCTTTATTAAGAACTCAGCAGAAGGTGAGATGAGTAACTTGTTATGATGTTTCCCTGGGTCCCCCATATGTGTGTCATGTGCAGCATTTTGTTTTTGACCACCTTGGGTGCTTGTCATCAATTCCCTTCTCAACTGGGCCAGAATATTTCTTTCTTTTTTTTTTTTTTTTTTTTTTTTTTTNTTTTTTTTTTTTTTTTGTAGTTTGGTTACCTTTATCTATCCCCTTGACTCTAGAAGGCAACTTTTCACTTGTCTAAACAATCACCCATATGGTCTGACCATAGCCCTCAATGGAATAATTGTGGGGGTCTCATTTCTAGCTATCCTTGAAATTGAGTTAGGAAGCTTTCTTTAAATGTCTCCATTCTCCCCACTTTGAGCTTCAACCTTTGGTTGTGCATGCTAGTGTCCTCCGTAATTTGACCTAAAATTCCTTTTGCTCTTCTTGATTATTAGCTATTACTATCGATTTTTTTGGCTCTCAAAAGGCTACTTTTCAAAATGTCTCCCTAGATTACATATATAGCTTGAGTTAGCCTCTCGTTTGGAGATATGGGCATCATGGCTCTAGTTCTTTTCAAGCTTAGACTTTAGGCTCCATATGATGTCTTTGTATGTTTGTATCATCATCTTTCACTATGAGCTCTCATGACATTATGCTCTAACAATATGATGTGAGATTAGTCCTTGATTTTAGGCGCTTAGCTGTAACTATCCTAATATTTGGACTGTTCGTTCAGTTTGGTTTTTTAGAATGTTAGGTGCTAGGAATTAGGATTGACCCCTTGTGGCTGAACTTGCAATTTTTTTAGAATGTGGTGTGGAGGACAGTCTGGTTGTACCACTGCCTCGGCTTCAGTTTTCCTCAAACATTGACAAGAGATTGCTTCTAATCTCCTGTGTTTCCTTCTGGGATGTCACGTGCATATGACGGACTTTAAGTTGGCGGCTCTGGCAGTCTTGGGCTCTATTTCTTTATTTCTTCCCGTTCTTGAGCAACAAAAATAACTACCGTTTGGCTTACTCCAAAAAAATAAACTATTTTGAGGCTAGGCTCCGCTGCATAGACATGAGTATAGACACGGACATGA
This sequence comes from Mesembryanthemum crystallinum, assembly GCA_030267885.1. Classification (NCBI taxonomy): domain Eukaryota; kingdom Viridiplantae; phylum Streptophyta; class Magnoliopsida; order Caryophyllales; family Aizoaceae; genus Mesembryanthemum; species Mesembryanthemum crystallinum. The sequence goes on along the minus strand of BSSO01003533.1, from coordinate 14,806 downwards.
CAGAGACAAGGAAGCGCCATTTATAGAGAAAGCCTACCCAAGCCCCAAAGATAAACTAGAATAGATCACAGGAAGAACAAACAAGAAAAAAAAAAAAAAAAATAGTCCCTCTGTTTAGAGTGATCGCCCTAGTTGACTTTCCAAGCATATTATGAAAAGCGAAAATGAGCCAGTAGTATTTGAGTTCAATGGAGCAATGCAGAGTAATTGAAATAGACCAAAATAGAAAGTAGCACAAACTCGTCACACAGTGAGTACATTTAAGGATGAAAAACATGTTCCCTCCCAACATCCATCTTTGCTCGCTGGTCAACCTTCATGTTTTGCACTGCTAAAATCTGAGTAATTTTAACCTCTCTGTCTTGTCAACTTTTGCTGTCAATGGCCTTAATGTATGTATCCCACCATTTCTAGGGATGTATATCTTTGTGTTTCGTCCAATATGCCATATTTGCCAAGTCACATATTAAGCTTAAACATACCTAGAGATTCTCTCAGAGAGGTTTCTGCAAGTCACCTCCCTTAGAAGACAAGGCTTTAGGACATTTCCCGTCACCACTTATATAGATTGCATGAGTTACAACCTTTTGTTTGGAGCCTCATACCCCTTTGATTTTTCTATCGCATGCCTTGCAGTCTGGCTTCAGATCCTTTTAACTCTTAAGCATGACAGCTTGACCCCTTAAGCCTTCATAGGAAACTGTGGCCGGATATAGGCTCGGCCTTAAGAGCCCCTTGGGTTGAGACCCAAATTTCATGCCCGTTTGGCCAAGCTTCTCCCAACTTCTACATTTTTTTTCTCACATTCCTTTTTCGCCACCCTCTCTTCCGCCACCTTTTCCTCCGCTTTGGACTTCTAAAAAGTTCAAATAGGGCTAGAAGTAGAAGCTACAATTTGGAGCTTCTACTTCCAACCCTATTTAACTTCTTAGAAGTCAAAAGTGAAGGGGGGTATAGGAAAAGGGGGTGGTGAACAAGAAAATGAGGGGGAGAAGTAGACGCTGGTCGAAGCTTTGGCCAAACGGGCACTCTGGAAGTTTGCACAATGAGCATGTCCCCTCATGTTGGTCTTGTAGTGTTAGCTATAACTATGGGTTTGGTTCCAGGATTTGCAGTCCAATCCAATATTTTAACCTTTACCTAATTATAGTGTCCTTGAATTTTAGGTATCACCATCCAATCCCCTAAAGATCTCTGAGCAGAACTTTTTAAGATGTCACCTGGCTATATGTAATGAGTTGTAGCCTTTAGTCCTTTAGTATGAGGATTTTGAGAGTCTTAGATCCAATTCTTCACAAACATTTACTTAAACAATCCCTTTGCCCTCTGTTTTTATAAGTGGTGCTAGCTTTCTTTTTAGATGTCAGAAGGCAACTTCTTTGGTTTTGGGGTTCTTGTGTCACTGCTCCAGTTGTGGTCATGCTTGCTTGTAATTTTCCTTCTAATGTTCTTGAACATCTGGCATCCGCATCACCATGAATCCTTCTTCCCACCTTTATTCCTGAGGTAGCAACCTTTTAGGGTTCTCTATAGCATCAAGCACATTCATTTGCTGACTTGTAATCTTGTTTTAGGGACACCAAGTGCCCTAGCTTAATTCCCCAAACCTTTTTGAACATAGCCCAGAGGACAACATTCCAGTGCTGAACACTTCAACCTTGTTCTCTAGTAGACCTTACACAACCAAGCTATCTGTCTTGATACAACCCTGACCTCCTGCTGGTCAAACATTACTAGAAATTTTAGAATTCAGTGCAGCTGCTAGATTGATTCTGTGGAGTGTGGACTATGTCGTTTACACTTCTTGTTAACTAATTCTTCATTGGTAGTTTTAAATGCATAAGTAGCATTGCTGCATTTACTACGTAGCATCAAATGCTGATATATTTACAGAAAAGTAATGCCATGTTAACCACTGTATGCTATGCAGCCACTGCTAGCTGATTTCGAGGTCTCTGAAGGCATATATTCACGTGCCCGTATCGAAGATGCAGATTCAGTGTGCTTATGGCTGGGGGCAAATGTGATGTTGGAGTATTCATGTGAAGAGGTGCCCCACTTTATCCTCACATAATGCTTTGCGTACGAATATAAATTTATGCAGCAACGAATCTTATTCTTATAGTTACGAATCTCTTTTACAGGCCAGTTCTCTTCTACAGAAGAATCTGGAAAATGCCAAAGCCAGTTTAGATGTGCTGGTTGGTGATCTACAATTTTTAAGGGATCAAGTAACCATTACACAGGTCTAGCATCTATTATCTGTNAGCGGAAGCACAGTACACAAATTTGTGAAGTGGTGTTTTTGATGTTGTAATCCTTATGGTTGCTGTTTTTGATAGCTTTCTTATAATTCTCATTATGTTTTACATTGATCAATCACCAGGTTACAATTGCCCGGATTTACAACTGGGATGTTCATCAACGTAGACAAAAACAAATTGCCGGTACATCCGCTCAAGACTCGTGAGACAATCACACCATGCGCATCCCATATTAGGAGGTAGCCAGCGTTGCTCTTCATGTCAAGAGCCCTACTTGGAGACGAATATAGCTAGGGAAAAATGCATGTATTGTATGTCTTCCTTCCAGAACTTATATTATTGTTTTGAGTCGTCGTCTCACTTGACCCGCTGCCCCCAGATTTTGTTTCCTTAATAGCAATGTTGTGGAACAATCAGTCGTCTTCTCGTTTCGATACTTTGACAGGACTTGGTTTGAGCTGTTAACATCTAGAAATGATCATAAAGTTTCTTTCAGCTTGATTTTGATGGGAATCTCTTTACTCCCTCGTCAGCTTGACTTGGTCTATATTGCGTTGTGCCAAAAATGACATTGACTCGTACATACTCATAGGTCATTCTTCATTATATTTTAGTTCATTTCTGGAGTTGTTAGGTCACAAAGCAAGTTTGATCAAATAAATGCGGGGGGTATACCGTATATGTCATCAGTCTTTGGTCCTTCATTTGAATATTGCAGATTAGAGTGGTAAAGTTGGTTTTATTATTAAATTACTCGTTCCTTATCTCAAAGTTGTAGGTGCCTAATTTAAAATGATATGAACAGAGTTAGGGAGCAAAATTTTAACATATTGACTTGCTACTAGCTTGTACCCATGCTTTGTAGGATATATATTTATATATATATATATATATACTGTATAGCTATAGAAAGAGAAGAACAGTATCCTCATTTAACAAGGAAATCATTTTTTTTTTTAATGTATATTTGTTTTATTTGGTTTGGTTAGAAAATGAGAAAGAAATAAAGTGTTTTTTCAAACATAAATCTTAGAACTTAGATTAGGTCTAATGTTGGAATAACTAACTAATGGTGTATCTCAATTGCAAACTATCAATGGGTGGCTTAATGCCCAAGTGGTAAGATAATGTGTGAATTCTCAGTTTCTCACTCTTCCAAGTTTGTGGTGTTTGGCAAAGAGGAAATTTTTTCGGGACTTTCTAACGCTCTACTAAAATCATTTGCTGGAGAATTTCATTACTTCTATTTGGTTACTCACATCTTCCGTCCTCTCAAATGTTTAACCAGTTCAAATTTGGGTTGAATTCGAAAATAGAAAAGTTCAAGAAAACGCTTCTCCTTACCCAACTAAGAAAAATATATCCACTTATTGCATTGAATGACTAATCCTATCAAAAGAATAAAAATAAAATTGAATGACTTAGGTATGTATGGCTCTGTTTAGCTCTTAACTGCTTTCATTCTTGAATCTTACTAATCTATTAGATTACTGTTAGTCTAAAAATATACAAATCCAACTTGGTCACTTTTTGATCCGTGACTGGTGGGGCAGATATAGTGTACTACTCTAATCTCTGACCATATAGAAAATTTAATTAATTAATTAACAGTAACATAATCTTTTTTGACATAGATTTTATTCAAATGTGTTTTAGCAACATTGGGATTAGCAACTGGGCCAAGGTTGGTCACATGAAAGAGAAAAGAAAAAGGGTTGATCTTTGAAACATGTAAATGGCTCAAAGTCAAAGCTTTGGCCTCTTTTTATTGGGTTTCCAACTTATTCTTTCTCACTTCTGACATGATCCATGCATATGTTATATTTTTGCATGCTTGCATTTTTTTTTTTTTTTTCTAATTTTTTTTTCTTCTGGGTATATATGTCTATCTAAGCTAAGATTAGGGTTATTAATTGATAAAAATGTGGATTAATTTTATGGAACAATGATCATGAGGTGCTCAAAGTCAAAACATGGCCACCACTACTCCTTTTCCACCCTCTTGGACATCCAACTTATTCCCTCTGACACCTCTCGTTTCAAGTTTCTTGGCGGTGGTCTTGGAGTTGGAGGTGAGAAAAGGACCATTTTGGTTTGCCTTTTTTGCAATTTTCTAATTAGGATGGGTTTATTTTGTCATTATATTGTAGTGCATTCAGTTTACTTGAGTTCCACAATTACAACTAAGTGCTTATTTAGTTAGTGGGAGGGGGTTATCCTAATGAGCCAAGCAATGCAATGGACCCTCCTACTTTCAAATTGTCTTATTAATTTCACGTTTATCAAATTGGCTTATAGGTTTGAATTCGTCTTTATTTTTTGGGTTCGGTATATGTCAATTTGAATATGTTGAGTTTAAATTGGTTTTTAAATCAGTTCCTTCATGAAATAACCTATATCAAGTATCATTTGGTCTTGCGTACCATATCTGAAGTAACACTTATCCTTTCTCATCAATTGATGATGCGGCAAACACATGCATTAGACTCACTAGCACTTATTACGTGTTGTTGAATCTCAATCTACATATTCTGCAACAAGTCATATATACTAACATGATAATATGCACATTCGCCAAGTTATAGATGATTGTCCTTTCACCTAATCAAAAAAAATGTAGAATGAAAAAAATCTCCACATCCCTTTTTGGTACCATTTTTAACTTTGTATAATTCACAAGAAGACAGACTCATCAAACATTGTAGTTTGAAGTATGAACACTAATGTTGAGTCCTCCGTTTTCTTAGCTAAGGATGGTCACTCTGTCTCTCTCCAATCTCCATCTACATCTACATGTAGGACGAGAAACTCTTATTAGTTGACCTTCCAAGTGGAACCCATATATATATTGAATGCTGCTCCTAATAACTAACTGACCCTCAGTTTGACCCTTTCTCCAATAGTCAGAAAAATATCAACCACAATCCCCCATTTCTTCACAATTTAGTCAATATGCTCTGATTATAATAATTTAATAATAATGGAAGGATTCAAGGATAACAATCCAAAGGATCGTTTTTTGGATATTAATCCAAGGAAAAAATTCAAAAAGGTTACCTGAGGTTCAAGGTAATAATAAAAAGGGTGCCTGACATTTACTTATTTTCATTTAGGGTACCCAATCTTTGAATTAATTCCCATTTAGGGTCCAATTGTTGACGACGTGAAAAGCTCTATTAGAATCGTGAGTTAGAGTTTCATTCATGATTTTGAGATTCGTATCAAGATTTGCTTGGAAAATTGTCTTAAGAACTTCTACAATCCATGGCGCCGAAGCACTTGGGTTATTGTACAATCTTGTTCAATCTTGATCTGAAAAGTTATGCAATCAGCAATTAATGAAATATAGACCTTTCATGGACATTTTTCAGCCTCTACTTATTCGTTTTATGGATTATTTTCAACCTTTTTCATCCTCTCACAAGTAGTCGAATTTTTATCTTCAAACTACTCCCCTTTTCTAATGCAAACTCCTCTTGGATCACATATTATCTCAAAACTTTTAGAATTTCTAAAAGAGTTTTTCACAGCGTAAGCCAGTTGGACCCTAAATGGGAATTAATTCAAAAGGTTGGGTACCCTAAATGGGAATAGGTAAACGTCAGGCACCGTTTTTATTATTACCCCAAACGTCAGATACCTTTTTGAAATTTTTCCTTAATCCAAAGAGTTTAGGTCCAAATCCTACATAGCTACTCAATCAAATAGTCCAAATTATTTTGTTTCCTACATAATGAAGTTCAAAGGCAATTGTCCCTCTTGTAACATTTTTATTTGAAGAAATAAAAAAAAAATAAAAAAAAAATAGTCTGAGTTTAATATATACATAACGGAGTATATGCTTGATATCTTATTGTCATTTACATGTCTTACTTTGTACTAGTATATTGAAATGTTCAAATAAGATTTTGTTTATATGCAGATGTATACAAAAAGATCTCGTATCCTAAAAATAGCTAGTGTCTCTCAAGATATTGTGAAGCAAGAACTAGAAGTTTTACCCAAAAAAGTGGCATGAAATACCTTGAGAACTCAAGCGAAGGAAACAAACTCATTTCTAGGCACATTTAAGAGATAAGACATACAAAGACAATATCTCAACTCTCAACAACGAATAGATTCAAAGTCTCATCAACGAATTCTTTTTTTGCCTCTCTTATCATTCTAAAACTTGGCAATTTCCATAAAATTTGTAACATCTACATCTGAAAATTTTCTCAAATTTGAAAGGAATATTATATGAATGAAATGTGAATACTTATAATTATCAACATCTAATATATGCTTTCAATGAAATTTACATATACACTTGTGGGAAACAAAATGTTCATGCATTGCCTTAAGGATTGAAGATCAGGTAGCTAGCAATGTATATACAACCTGCACATTTTGCCAAAAAGTACAGGCAAAAAAANAAAAAAAAAAAAAAAAAAAAAGCAGTCAATATCTACATCATGCTACATGAATCTATGATTGTAGAAGAAAAGGAATCATTTATTTTAAGCTTTTTCATAGTAGTACTATTTTTATTTTTCCACTTTATATAGCTTACATTTTATTTATTTTCTTTGATTTATTTGTAATAACCTGAGACGTGCACGCAAACCCAGGCTGATTTGTCCTCACCTTAATGGGAGGTATTTATTACTTTTATGCAAGCAATTTTGTCTGCTCCTGTGTTGACGCGTTAAAATCTTACCCCTCCACTTTATTTTTATTTTATTTATTTTTACTACTATTTGATATTACAATATGTTAATTTTTAATTTAGTTATAATAATAACATATAATAATACAACCTGCAAGTTATGTTATTGACTTTGACTTATAACAAAGCTATATTTGTGGCCCTGGTCCAAACTGGCCCAAAGTGGGTTCCCATCCGATCCAAGATAGGGACTCTTTTACGAAAAAAGTAAAAAGTTAAAATAATTAAATGCTATTCACATAAACAAATTAAAAAAGGAAAACCATTAAATAAATAATTAAGTGATTATATATTTCCTCCGTCCCTCAATTAGCTTTCAAAAATACCATATTTTTTGTCTCAAAATTAGTTTTCAAAACTAATAAAATCCCATAATTTTTCCATAACACCTGTACACTCTCTCTCCAATCACTCTCTCTCTCCTTTTCTATTATTTTATTCTCTCTACTAACTTACAAATATAATAAAAAAAATATACATCTACTATAGGGCAAATATATCTAAAAACACTCACCTAAAATTTTGTGTACTCTTAATTTATGAAAGCTAATTACGGTCCGGAGTGAGTATATATATTTTTTTTTTTTTTTTTTAAGCTAGTAGCTGGATGGAGATCCTGAGATGCCGCAATTATCGGGTGATGTTCTTGTTCTGATTTGGGTCAAACATCTAGAAGTATAGAAAGCGTCAACGGTTTGGGGCACAAGTTAAACTAATAGCTATAATATTAAATTATTAATATGTAGGAAATGCCATTTGTCATCTATCTTGTGGTACACATGAGATGAGATGATAGGCATTTTATGCATACATCATGTGATGTGAAAGATCTCATCTAGCCTATTTTATTTTATTTTTTTTTATAAAAAAAAAAATAAGCAAACTTTATTGTGATGTGGTTGCTTCTAAATTCAATTTTTAATAGTTGATATACTTGTATAGAAAATATAAGGAGAAAACAACACATACAACTTGAAGTGATTGAAAGCAATTTGCTAGTAAGCAAATTATAAAGTGTTGTTGAGGATATGGTTGTGTCATGTGTGGTACAATCAGAGTTTAGTTACATTGAGGAGAAGATTAATTGAGTACTAGAATAATTCTATAGTTTGTTATGCATTGGAGACTGGCTCTTTAGTAGTTTAGTTTGTTTTCAGTCATAGAAGAGGTTTTGGGATAAATTTTTGCAAAGACCATTGACAAAGTTTTTGTTTTTTCTAAAACGTTTTTTTCTGACCTATTTAAATCATTGAGAATCGAATTAAGATGTTTGAGGTAAGGGAATCGCTCATGTTTGATAAGAAGTCACTTATCATAGAACTTGTAAGCCTCAGATTGATCTTTGCAATGAAGAACTTAAATTTGTGTTACGTAAAAATGTAGAAAAATACTCCATGTATAGTTTAATTAGTTATCATGTGATATAGATTACCAGAAACCAAGCCATTTTCTACAGATCAGGTCTAACTTAAAACACATAAAGAAACTATATGCTGATTATTAAAAGATAATAACAATTGAAGGTTCTCCAACTATTAGTCTAAACTTTTAGTTAAGATGGTTTCTTTTATACGGTATCAAAGCAGTATAGTAGAGTTTACTCCTTTATATACAATATTAATATTGAGATAATTATAATATGACTTAGCAAATAATAAGCAGACAAAATCCTGTGAGGATCAGAAATATACCTTAAAATACGAGGTGGAATGGAATATAAAGTAGTTGCAAAGAATCAAGACTGCGTTTTAATGTGATGACGACGTAGGTAATGAGGTTTTCCATTAATTTAGATAATTGACGTGCAAAATTAGTTAACTTTCATGCACGATAATGTGATACCAATCTGCCATATCTATCTAGAACTAGAAGTAGCACTATTAATTGCTACCTATAATTTATTGTTTTATCTAATTACATACTGCGCTAGATTAATTTATGTTTAAGATCTTATAATAAGAATTCTAATCATTAAATTGTCGCATGCTTTGTCACCATTCTTACTAGAAAAAATATTCTATGTTTTCAAGATACAAAAATAATTGAATCAATATGAATTTTAGGAAAGTTGAAAATGGCTCTTGCTTATTGTGGAAATAATTAGGAACCTCACCATCGCCATCGGATTCGTTAATCTAATCGGTAGGCTTAATCCATGATGGTCGGTCGTTAATTAATTTTAATTTGGTACTTAGAGAGATGCAGTTTCTAATTGGGCAGCCGATTAGTGCGTTTATTTTGAGTGTTATAGTTAAATAGGGTACGGTGGCGAATCTTATAAGGTTTAAGTTCATTTAACTTGACAAATATAATAAAATGAACAATCTAATTAAGTTGGGAGGGCAGAATAAGTAAGTTAATTAATCCCAGCCTCACCAATTACCTATGGTTCATTATTTGATTAGCACAAAAGCCAAGTGAAAAAGGTTATATGGCTTATGACTTGTAAGACCATTATTTAAAAAAAAAAAAAATAATAATAAATAAATAAATAAATCTATTTGTGTTATTTGTAGTATATGTGGTGATGCAAAAAGTGCATGTGAATGCAAAGGCATGCAAGGATAAGATAGGATATAATTGGAACGTAACCGCGTAAAGTGTCACAAATTACTACTACTAGTATTAATAATTTGCGAATCAATTATCTCTAACCTTTGGTGGTGCTAAATCGTGTTAACTACCTCAACTAGAAGAGACAATTTCTTTTAATCTTTTTTATTTATTTTTGTTGTAATTAACTACATGCCAATTGTGTAAGAAAAATCCTTTCCATTTCGTTTTGGTCTTTTTGAGTTTAAAGCTAAGTTGGTGAGAATATTAATACTAGCTTAATTAGATTAATCTCAACTTGACATATAAGTAACCTTGTCGCAGTGAATGCTACTCCTACAATGTTTTTATACTAGAGAAAAATTGGTGATCCTAGACCACTAGTTCCCCTCTATCACAAAATATGTGATTACTAATTTTTTCTAAAAAATTAGATTGAGTACATGTTACGTACAGTGTTTTTATGAGAGAGAAAAATTAGTGATTTTGGACCACCGAATAAATCCTCAAATTTGCACATCTTAAAGAACCAAAGAAATAAGGATTTGCCTAAAATCTTTCTAACTTTTTTGTAGCCATACTTTTGAATTACGGTGTTCTTAATTATTAGTTATATACTATAATGTATGTTGTTTCTCATTCTTGAAAACATTATGCTTTATACGAAAATAAAGAGTAATAACAATTATGACATGTAACCAAGAAAAAAAGACAATAATCTACACATATTGTTATAGGTACATGAAAAAAGTTAATTAAACTTGGCATAAAATTCAAAGAAAAATGTGAGAGTAGAATACCATACGATTAATATGTATCATAGAATAAAATGTAATATGAATACCATATGAAGCATTAGTAGTGTAATATAAGATGCCTATCCATTAATTAAAAGTGATTGGATATATATATAAAAGATCATGATGTGCCCCATATTGAATGGATCTACTCCTTCACATGCAAATGCAAATGCAAATGCAAGTAGCAATTTATAAGTTTTCTCTCTCTTTCCTTCCTTCGATCGCTATCCACCATAATGTATTATGTGTCGCTGAACAAACAATAGACTATTATTTTGTTTTGCTTCATATTTTGACTTTGACCATTATATTGCACCGTAATATAAATATGCTTTATTTAATACCATATAAAAATGACAAACGTTACTATTTTTATAGGATTTTTCTGGGCCTATCTAGCTATAACAATATCATGCATATATTGTGAATGTGACCACAGTCAAAGGGCTGAATTAGGGCAATGTTCGGCTTGTCCTTAAAAATCCCATTATCAATGCTACAATATCTAACGTCCCACATCCTACTTTTCTTTTTATTTATTGTATTTCTTTCTTCTTCCTTTTTTTTTTTTTTTTTTGTCGTGGTAATAATAGAGAGGAACTCTACCTGACCCTACCAGATAATGCTTTGTAACTCTACATCCTAATACACATATATTCAAGAACTTATTATCTTGTCGATATCTTCTCATGGTTCATGCACACATACTCAATGTTACAATTCCTCGTTTGGTAAACAGTAGGCTAAACACCTTGTATATGTCAAATTTATATTAGGGCCGGATCGATCTAGTAAAGCCCCACCAATGATCATGGCCAGTCCTCATATACACCAATGGACAAAATATATTTCTTTATATCTTGTCAGATTTTTGGTTAAAGTTCTTACGGTAACTATAAATTGACACCATATACCAGAGATAGTAAAGACTAAATTTTTATATGGACACCAGTTCTAAACAATCTTAGATCTGCCATTGATTTATACTTATGCATTTTCATTAATCGAGAAAATTAACATAGAATAATAATTTGTATATATGTTGGTGAATGGTGATCACGATTAAATTAGCTTATGACCCATAATTCATTGACACTATAGTTGAAGTATGGTTGACTTTTAGCTTAAAGTAGTAGCATTTGGATAGTATATATTATATTAGAAAAATAAGCAAGCAGCAGTAGTATAAATAATAAGTAATGTGGGAAAGTGAGCTTTAATTTGGGAGAAGAGAAGTAAAACCTACTCTTGGTGATTTACAGTGTGCATTTTTTGTCTGATTATCCAGATCTCCCATACTTCTTGACGAAGCAAACAGAGTCAACTGCCCCTTATTATATTAGAAAAACATCATATTCATATATATATATATATATATATATATATATATGGCACTATTAGATATAATTAAATTACGGTATGGCATATAAATTCAAATCATATTATACAGCCAAGTTGATTCTATCAGCTATCAGCTGATGCTTCTACATGGACATTTTATTGAAAATCTGAGAAATTTTTTATTTTGCACAAATAATTAATTTGGGTAAGGGTATAGTCGTGTAGGTATAGAGTACTTGTTTTATGGTAAAAATATTCATCAAAATTAAAAATTTATTATATGATAACTTTCAATTACGAGTAAAAAAGAACTTTCAATTGTAAGTGTAAGTGGCCTACCCAATGGGGGTACAATTTAACACTATTTTGATCTTCTTCCTTTTAAAAAAGTGACCAAGTCACATTCGATCTCTCAAAGATCCTTATTAAAAAAAATACTTATTGAAGATCTGATTGCAAATCGCAATTGTGCTAAACAAACACAACGCTTCACTTCTCTTATTCTATATTTCTGTGGCACATTTATATACTTCCATTATCCGAATTTATATAATTTTCACATTTAATAATTTTGGGTATACATAGATATATAAATTATTCGTGTTCTAAGTATAGTAATATTTTGTACTAATACTGTATTTTCATGATATACAAGTTAGATTTCAACCATAAACGTGCAATACCAAAAAGAAAAGTAAATTCAAATAGAGTCATAATTCATGATTCATCTATGGAAAAATACCTATGACACAAATTCGTTATACATGCATGCATGTTGGCTAACGTCTAGCGTAGGATGTGACTTGCTGTGTCTCTTAGGAACACTTTCTTGGTAAGTTGGCAAAAAGATTGACAAATATTGATTATCTTGTATCAATAAATTGTTAATGGTGTGGTCACAATGTTTTTGTGTCGGTGAATGTCTAAGTTCTTACGAGTAAATTAAGCTTGATTTGTTGTCATAAGGACTCGAAATCTCAAATTGAATACTAAATGTTTATATTGCACAAGTTTTTTTTAGTACTCATTCTTTTATCTTATTTTGATTTATATTTTGAAGAAGTTGGCAAGAAAACAAATTATGGTAATCATACATACAACATAAATTAAGGCATAGCAAGAAATTAAATAGTGGATAATTAGAAACTCATACGTTTTTTATTACGCAAATTTTTGCATAAATTTAGTCCTTATTATAAATTCATACAAGAATTGTTTTTTCTTTCATCTGGATAAACCCGCGAAATATTTTGTATATTCTTACAATCTTAATATATATCTCAATTGTTCAGATTTAATAAGTTTATGAGATTTCAAGAAACAATAGTTATATTTTTAAATATAGTAGTCATTGATTCTCATAGTTTCAAGAAAAGTAGAGTATATAAGAAAATTTCTAACAAGACACAATATGACAAATGAATATGAGTGTAGGGAGTAGAGAATATCACTATTTGTATTGTATGAATGGATAAATAATCTCATTTGTTTTCATTTTCTTACCAGTTGACGAATAATAAACGATTAAACATAATAAGCAGCTTCTAATTATTTAAAGTGTTGACATTTCACCTTAGCAAATCTCATTTCAGTACGTTTTGTTCAATTCAATTCAGTTTAGGTGTACATGTTTTTATTTAGGCCACACACTTTTTTCTCATAGATTATTGTTCATTCAACTCAATTCAATTCAGTTCAAATCGTCTAATTCAGTTCAGTTTAAATTATCTAATTCATTTCAATTCAATTCAATTCAAGTACTTTTATGCGAACTAAACACACGACTTAATGGTAGATAATGTTTAATTTAAATTTGTTCTATTTGGAGGGGGGAAAAAAATAGCGGGAGTGTAGAGCGTAGAAGACAAGCAATAAGTGAAATGTAGTGAAACCGCGTGAAATAACATGTGGTTTGAGCTAAAAAAGCCTGAGCCGTTGATCAGACACGTGCGATGCACCGTCGTTTTTTTATACTCGCTCGTCACGACCTACATCACACTTTCGACACATGTACGGCTATGATCTGCGATATCAATTGGTCATTTCGTAGAATATTGGTCAAATGACTCAATTTTTGGACCTATTTGTAATTAGTGTGAGTGAGTGTGTCACAAATATTACGGGAGTGTTTGATTTGAACTGTAAAATTTGGAATTTTCACGTTATAACTTACAACACTGGTTGTGTGCTTTTGTACTTGAATTTTTATTTGGATACTTGTACCGGAATTATGTAACGTAAGAGAATTGCACCAAAGCATGCTTTTCTTATTGAGGACAATCATGACGAATGTTGGAATATACTAGTATATAAGTAATTATTATATGGTTTAGGATTATCCATCGGTTTTATTTTCAAATAATGAGTATTCTAGAGTCCACATCAAACCATTTGAGGAAAAAAAAAAAAAATTGAATAACTAATAGTGCTGCACTGAGTTAAACCGAACTAAATTAAATTAAAATGAATTGAATCAAAACTTAATTGAATTGAATAGAAATTATCACACTTAATATTAAAATAAAGTAAAAATTAATACAAATCAAGTTACAATTGCATGCTAACCAAAGGGAAACTTTTCATTTTCAATGTGATCCATATAAGAAGCATGAGAGAAATATACGTGTGCATATACATATTATCCTAATTTTCAAAACTTATCGTAAATGAATCGGATTGAATAGAACGGAAAACTTGTGATTGAGCTAAACTAAAGCATTTTGACTAAACTAAATTAAAAAAAGTGACCAAATAAGTTGAGAAGAATAGCCCTAAAAAGGAAAGGTTGCCATCATTCTCTTGTTTAACACATGTTTGATAAAAATTCTAAGAAGCATAGAGGAAACATGCGCATGTGTTAGTTTTAATTCAAAGGAGAGGAAAAAAGAGCACTTTATGTAATTGCGTCAAGTACTGATAATATTAATGTCTCAAATTTAATTGACAACAACAATTGAAGGTCGGCCGCCACTCCAGGTATCAATAAAGTGTTATAGCTATGGCACTAAGCACTTAATAGAAATACTCCCTCTGTTTTTTTATATTTGTCGTTTTCGCTTTTCGAGGTCGAACTTTGACCTTCAATATCTCTAAAAATATATATCCAAAAATTATAAAAAGTACTCCAACCAATATTATAA
>BSSO01003532.1:0-16316 GCA_030267885.1 Mesembryanthemum crystallinum | reverse complement strand
GTGACAAAATCCCTACGGGGTCGTGGTTTTTTACTCCTATGAGTTTAGGGGTTTTCCACGCTAAATCTGTGTGTCACTATCTCTTTATATTCGTTCATTGCATATATTCTGTCTAAGTGGACTTGTTCCACCAGAACTGTTCCATCCAGCGATTAGAGTGAAAAAAGAGCGAACTTTTGTAAGGACTCAATTCAACCCCCCCTCTTGAGTCCTTCTCGTGCACAACAGAAGATCTTGACTGAAGACGATGAAGAAGGACACCACAGTACCACTGTAATACTAGAGTACCATAAATGAAAAATGGTACACCACTTTTGTATAATTTTACACCAGTTTCTGTTACTGTAGTACCACTGTTGTCTAGTAGTGTACATCTCTTTATATTCTTATACAACTTCCAGGTAGTAGTAGAAAAAAAACATAGACTTGTACTCAAGTACACAAATGTTTATTTTGGTACTGCAATATAAGAAATGTTTACTGTGGCACCACTTTTGTTTAGTCTGGTACCACTTTATGGTACTCCAGTACCAGATACTTCTATTATAACTAACACATCATCTTTTGCTAGATTTTTGTGACAATCCTCTTGAGTCATCACTATTCTGCTTTTGCTACAAATTTCAAGCTTGAAATGACACAACATATATCTCCACAACAAAATGTATCTAGCAGGGGGCAATGTTTTCATAGATGCTACAAAATTGCTCGTAAACGTTTCCACACAAAAGATTTATTAAAAATGCAACATTTACTTGGTGACTTGTTTTAGATGGATGAATAGATGGCTGCAAAGTAAAATAAGATGTTTGAAAAAGTAGCTACAAAGAAGAACAAAGAAGATGTGAAGCACCAGTGTAGGACAGTACAGTGAAGTAACAATTTAAAACGTTGAAGTACCAAATTTCTTTAGTTAGTACCAGTTGAGGACATTTAAGTACCAGTTTATGAATCAAAACTGCTATGTAATTAAGTAGCTTTTTATAAGTGTGTGATTACAATGATTAATATTACTACTATTAGTATGTTCAAAGTATATTGTATTGAATTGAAGTACAAGTCTTTTGCCTTTCGAATGTTCGAATAACATGTCTTTACCAAATCTATACAATGGCTTTGAATTGATATTTATCAGATATAATGACAATATACAAGAGTACAAGTTTTTGCAATTTCCATACTAAATCTTTACAAATCCATATATTTTTACTTCATGAGTACCAGAGTTTTCTTCTACAGTACCAAAGTTTCTTCTTTTGGAGTACCATCATTAAGGACTTATCACAAAGTTTGACTCCCAAGTACCAAATTTTTGAGCTGCAACATGAGTTGTTACATCAAAAACACCATATCTTTAAATTCTAAAAATTATGTACAAGTATTTTAGGAATCAAAATTAAACGAGTCAACATTGAACCAGGAGATAGCACCATAAAATTGTTAACACACGCCACTCTTTGATAAGAGAAGTACCAAATACAATACAATAGGTACCAGTTGTTACAACTAATAAAATTAAAACAAATTAGTTCAATGGAATAATATGAGTCTTAGTCCTAAATTCTTTCCTTGAACTTGAAGCTTCGTTCAATGTATCTTTATCGCTCTTCTTCTCACCTCCTTTTTGCTTTTGCGTTTCAAAATGACTTTTAATACTTTTACTTCCTAGTACAGTGTTTCCATATGTTAAACACCAAAACACGAGCATATTCATATATCTCATTCAGTGTTGGCATTGTAACACCAACAAGAGAGTCAGACACATTCACATCATATCAATACTAGATCCTGGAAAAACAGATAATTACAATAGGTGCTAGTTTTAGAAAGAGAAAGGTGGTTTTAGAGAGAGAAAGCTCTCTAGTGGCGCTGCTACTGCACCACCAAGAAGAAACGGGGGAGGCCACTGGAGAATCAACCTCTTGTGTAGACGAGAATGGCATCTATGGAGAAGATGATTACGAATGGAAGTGAGGCCTCAAGGCCCCGTACGCCTGTTACTTTTAGAGATGTTCTTGCCCAGATTGCACCAAAATTGAAGGTCGTCTCAGTGACTGAATCTAGGGTTGAAAACCTAAATTTGGATGAAATTCCTTATAGGGTAACATCTGATCTTGCTAATTTGAGGTTTTCTTGCAATTCGGGTGAAATGGGTTTGCATCAACAATCTTCTGTACTACCACATACTGTTGTGAACTCCACAATCTTGAATCAAGTAGAGCATAATGAGAACATTGATCATGATATTAATGGGGTTGTGATTGAAAATGATACCAATGACAAGATTGTGGAAAATGGGGGAGGTAAGAAGAATGAAAATGGTGGGAAGAAATAGAATGGGTTATTTGTTAACAACAGGAAACCTGGGGAGGGATTACAACTTGATTTTGTCCCTGAATGTGTTGAGGCTGATACTATTAACATTGATATGGAGGATATTGTTGATGAAGTTGAATTTTGGAAATTTGCTCTTGTGGGATTTGTGGTTGGTGGCAGTCCTAGGATTGCTACTATCCAAGCAGCCATTGATAAGGCCTAGACTCATATTGCTAAACCACAGCTGTTCTACCATAGTCGTGGATGGTTCTTTATCAGGTTCCAATCCAAGGAAGATAGAGATGTGATTCTGAAGGGTGGACCTTGGGCTGTGGGTAATAAGACATTCTTATTAAAGCCATGGGCTGCTTCCTTCTTGTTGCAAAAGAAGAAACCCATAGGGTGCCAGTGTGGGTTAAATTTCCGGGGCTGGATGTTCAATACTGGTCTGCAAAGGCCCTTAGTTAGTAGAATTGGGATGCCGATGTTTGCAGACAAATGCACTACACACAAAGAGAAGATCTCCTATGCTAGGGTTCTTATTGATATAGATGTTACCCTGCCCCTCATAAGGGAAATATCCATATGTACTCCATTAGGTGTTAAACTGACACAAAAGGTTCATTTTGAATGGGTGCCATACTATTGCTGTTCTTGTCATAAACTTGGACATGAAGCACAACACTGTAGGATGAACAAGAAGATCCAGCAACAAAAGCAGCAATCTGTTGATCCAGTGGTGTCTCAACCCCCACAACAGCAGAACTTGGGCATGAAGCACAACACTGTAGGATGAATAAGAAGACCCAGCAATGAAAGCAGCAACCTGTTGATCCAGTGGTGTCTCAACCCCCACAACAGCAATCCCCACAACAAAAATAGACTCTTGAGCAACAACAACATGTGGCTCAATCAGAGAACCCTCAGAAGACACCTCAACCCATTCATGCTACCTCCTGGGCTGATGAAGTTGAGAATGCATAGCCCTTCATGTTTGTCCCTGCAAGACCTACTTTCCATGAGAAGAGATCATTCTTATCTGAAGGGCATGGTAAACAGAAGCATAACAAGAATTCCTTGGGAATTGGGTTTCAATGGCTAGCTAAGCATGGGCTGATTGATAAGGTTGAGGAGAGGGATGATGAAGGTGTGCTCTTGGATCCTGATGGACACACCTATATGGTGTTCTCATGATAATTGCAACATGGAATGTAAGGGGTATCAATCTCCCCCATAAGCAGATTGAACTAAAGAAATTTATCATGGAGCATAGGCTAGATCTGATTGGTTTGCTGGAAACTAAAGTTAAAGAGAGGAAAGTTGAGAAGGTTACAAGGAAAGTTTGTCACAACTTCAAGTGGCTGACTAACTACAGTCACCACTATAATGGGAGAGTTTGGGTTGGCTGGAACCCAATGAAAGTGGATGTTACTCTAATTCACAAGACTGATCAGGCTATCTTTACCAAGGTTTCCTCCTTGGAGAGCAGCTTGTGTTTCTACATGACTACTGTTTATGCTCACATATGGAGGTTTAAGGAGGGATTTATGGAAGGATATCCACAATTGGGCTCAACAAATTAATGCTCCTTGGTTGATTGTAGGAGATTTAAATGTCACTCTCAATGCTGAAGAGAGGATCGGTAGAGCTTCACCCAATAGCCAAGAAGTGCTTGACTTTGCCAATTGTGTTGCTGCTGTTGGCCTAGAAGACTTACCTACTAGTGGTTGCCACCTCACCTGGTGTAATAAGCATCAGAGTAACACTAGAACATGGTGTAAACTTGATTGGAGTTATGGCTAATAAAGAATGGCTTCTCAGAGATATACCTGCCTGTACAACTTTCCTTCCACCTGGAAATTCTTATCACTCTCCCAGTTTGGTTCACCTAAAAGAAAATTGTGTTGTAAGAAGGAAACCCTTCAAGTTTTTAAATGCCTGGGCTGATGATCCAGAGTTCCTGCCTATTGTTGAAAGGGTGTGGAGTACTCCCACTGCAGGATGTAAGATGTATTGTATTGTGGAAAAACTTAAGAGACTGAAGAAAGATTTGAGGCAGCTGCACAAAATGAACTACAGCAACATCTCTACAAGGGTACAATGGTGTAAGGATAAACTTCATCAGATTCAACTAGAATTATAGAATGATCCTTTAGCAGGTGTCCACAGACCTTATCAAGCTTCAGAAGGCTGAACTATCTGCACTGGCACAGAGAGCAAAGATTAAAAATATTGAGCTTAATGATGAAAACGCTGCATACTTTCATGCCAGAGTAAAGGCACATAAATCTTATGCTAGAATCACTACCATTGAAGACCAGCATGGCCAGAATAGAAGTGGGGATAAAGGAGTTACAGAGGCATTCTTAGAGTACTATCAGTCCCTCGTTGGGACTACTACTGCAGTGACAGAATTTGATGCTAGTGAGTGTGCTACTGGTCCTATCCTCAATGAGGACATGACCAACAATCTATTAAGTGAGATAACCTTTGAGGAGGTGAAAGATGAAATATTCTCCATCTCAGACACAAAGGCCCTAGGGCCTGATGGCTACTCATCATGCTTCTTCAAAAAAGCCTGGAGGATCATTGGCAAGGATGTCTTTCTGGAAGTAAAGACTTTTTCACTACAGGCAAGCAGCTTAAGTAGGTAAATGCTACTGTGATCACTCTCATTCCTAAATGTAGTGTTCCCTCATCTGTTATGAATATTAGACCCACCTCTTGTTGTTCTATACTTTATAAAGCTATCACTAAGATTCTGACTACTAGAAAGAGAAGGGCTGTAGACTATTTGGTGGGACCTAAACAAGGAGCATTTGTCACTCGAAGGTCAATATTTGATAATGTGTTCTTGGCACATGAAATAACCAAACACTATGGAAGAGCCCACATTTCCCCAAGAGCAATGGTTAAAATAGACATTAGAAAGCATATGATCCCTTAAATTGGAGTTTCGTGAAAAGTAATTTATTATATCTGGGATTTCCTCAAAAATTTGTAGATTTGGTGATGACATGTGTCTCTACTGCCAAGTTCTCTTTGAATATTCATGGGTCTCCTGAGGGGCTTTTCTCTGGGGCAAGAGAAGTCAGGCAAGGTGACCCAATGTGACCTCTACTTTTTGTTTAATGTATGGAAGTTTTCTCAAGAATGATGAGGAAGCTTAAGGAGGATAAAGGGTTCAGCTATCATCCTAAGTGTAGTAGAGTTAACCTCACATACTTGTGTTTTGCAGATGACCTCTTAATGTTCTCTAGAGGTGATGTTCCAACTGTATGCTCTCTCATTTCATGTTTAACAAGTTTGCATCTATGAGTGGATTACAAGCTAATTCCTCTAAAACTTGTATATATTTTGGGGGTACACAACAACAATATCAACAAGAAATCCTTCATGCTACTGGTTTTTCAAGAGGTGAGCTCCCCTTCAGGTACTTAGGAGTACCCCTATCAGCTTTAAGACTGACTGCAGCACAATGTCAGCCCCTCATTGACATTAGACAGAAGGTACAGCACTGGACTAATTCTTACCTGAGTTATGCTGGGAAAGCTCAGTTAATCAACTCTGTACTCTTTGGCTCGCAAGCTTTATGGTGTGCTACATTTATACTTCCTAAGTGTGTCATTGCTAAAATCAACCAGCATCTGTATCAATTTTAAATGGGGCAACACTAATGATAAGAAGAGAATGGTATTCTTTAGCTAGGATCATATGTGTAAGCCCCATGAGGAAGGGGGACTTAACATAAAAGAAATCTTATCCTGGAACAGAGCAGTATACATGAAATGGTTATGGAAATGTCAATTGGCCACAACTTCCTTGTAGAGCACCTGGATTTCTAAGTACTATCTGATGCATACTGATGTGTGGGAGGCTGATAAGAAGAATAATGATTCTTGGCTCTGGCAAAAACTCATGAAACTGAAGAAGCAACTAGTTGAGAAGTGTGGGTCTGTGGATGCTTCCAAAGACATGCTCCTGCAATGGGGGAAGGGAGGAAAATAGAAGATACAAGAAGCCTATGAATCTATTCTGGATAAGGGCAACAAATTTCACTACTCCTCTATAATCTGGGAGAAAATGGCTTGCCCAAGGCACAATGTCAGTGCTTTGATGGCTGCACAAAACAAGTTGTCAACCATGGACAACATGATGAAGAGGGGTATCTATATGGCTAGCAGATGCAACTTGTGCTACAAAGACTCAGAGACTTGCAAACACATGTTCTTTGAATATGAAGTCTCTAAAGAGGTATGGCAAAAACTCCTTCACTGGATGGGAGTACTCAGGAGACCTGTCTCACTTCACCATGAGATGCAATGGATGAAGAGGAAAGCTAAAGGAAAGAAACTGAGAAGCAGAGTCATGAGAGCAACTTTGCTGGTGGCAATCTATGAGCTCTAGCGCGAGAGAAATTTGTGGATTTTTACTAACAAGTCCAAAAATGTGAATCAAATCATAACAGCTACATAAATTTTTGTGTATGTGAGATATTATAAATACGCTGATAATTAGAGTCTTGTACTCATAGGATATTTGGAGTGACAAGCATAATCTACATTGGATTATGCCTAGCTATTGTAATATATAGAGGGCACTACCCCGATGTCCCTTTGGAGAATGGTTTTTGTGCTAGTAATAAAAATTCTTACCATTTTCCCAAAAAAATAAAATAAATAAATAACACAATTTGGTACCAGGAAATGTTGGCAAGTGAAGAAGTTATAATTACTGGTACTGCAAACATCAAATGTGGTACCTAAAAGTGAAAAACTAGTACCCTAAAACAGGAAATTGTTACCAAAACAGAACATCACCAAAATTTTCTACAGATAATAATTATGTCAATTTTTTTTTTTAAAAAAACTAATGCTTGCTGGATCAAGAATAACATTGGTACTACTTGTTGTTTTAGATAAATGAGAAATACCACCACAAGATTCTTCTGAAATTGAAAGTATTACGTCAATGGATTGGTAGCTGAACCATTTTTTTTGTAGATATATATCATCAAGAACATTGAACGCAACTTGACCTTTTTACACCTCAAAATCTATCAAGTTATCCTTTTGTTTCACATAAATGAAACCCCAAAGCACGAGCATGACTATGAAATCATTTTAGTCATGAAACGTTGCCATTGAAACACCAACAAGCTAACCACATACATCCATATCATCATTCTTAGATCCTGGAACAACAAACATATAGTTGGCATATTGATGGTACTAAAAGTACAAAATCTGGTACCAGGAGATAAAAAATTGGTATAGAAATGACAAAAAACAGAATATGAAAAAAATATTGTGACAGCTAATAATCATGCACAAATATAAATAAAAACTAGTGTTAAAACTATAATAAATGGTGCTCCTATATTGAAAACTGGTATCAAGAGTTTTAAACAGTGATTTAAAAACTACTAGTACTACAGAAAATCTGGTACCAAAAGATGAAATATTGGTACAATACTAACAGAAAGAAAAGAGAAAGAAATAATAATGCTACAAAATAATAAAAATGTACAAATATAAACAAAAACTTGTGTTAAAATTAACTTTACTGGTACTCTGATATTTAAATCAAGTACACTAGTCAAACATGAAAATACTACAATAATTCATCATGAAAATAACACTTTAAAGTTGAAAATAAAACACAAGTACCAGCACTAAAACATGAAGTACCACATTAACAAAATAAAATTAAACCAGAAACAACAAAGAAATTTACCTTGAATAATTGAATCACCAGCTATATTAAGCTCGTTAGAGTCAGAATCAAATTCATTAGCAGCTACAACTTCAATAGCTGCTAAAATCAAAAATCACAACACAAAAACGAAAATCAAAAACAAAAATCCGAAAATCACAAATACAAATCCAAAAATCAGTTTGTTACAAACACATATTGCAATAAAAAACCTAAAATTTGAATTTAATAAGAATCCACATACCTCAATGGAGAGGACATTCATGCCAAAATCGAAATTTCAAGCAAAAAAGCCAAAAAACGAAAACATAAATAAAAAATCAGTGTGTTAACACACATTATAATCGATATACATAATCAAATAAACATTGTATTAGAATTGAAAAAACAAAATCAAACAACTAATCATATACCTAAATCACCATAGAATTGAAATCGCCAAGCCAAAAATCGCGAAGAACAAAGATGCAATTGCAAGCAATGTATCAAAATGAGCAAAAAGCAGATTGAACACATTGAAATCGATTCAGATGATGCAATTGCGATTCATATGAAGCAAACGCAAAGAAATTTGAGTAAGAGAGAGCCATTCACTGGTTCGTGAAGAGATAAAAAGAAAGAAGAGAGAGAAACAATTGGGGGCTGGGTAGTTAGGAGAGAGAAAAGAGAGGAAATAAAAAAGTGGCTTATATTGTGTGTAGGGTTTGTATAGTTGAGCGCTTACATCAGCATGACATCATCCGCCTCGTTTAAGACCTAAAAAAGGCTGCCTCATATGAGAATTTGTGTTTAGAGATACTACTAAGATAAGCAGCTTCTTTTTAATTATCACACATCTACCTAGTTGAAGGACATATGATGGATGGACGAATCATTTCTCCTAAGCCACACCTAATAAGCCATGACGTTTGATTTTTTTGTTTGAAAGGGCTTTATATGCTTTCGTTAATATAAAAATCACATGGTATTTACAACAAAAGAAATTTTAAAAAATAATAGATCTATGATACAAATGTTGAATTACCAGAAGGGTATTTTTTATAACCACCCTTCGTCACCTGGGTATTTTAAAAAACTCCGGTGCCAGTTGAGTATTTTTAACAGACCAAAAGCGTATATAGGCACAAAAATTTGCTGCCGGTGATCAAAACTTCATTTATCATATTTTTTTAATACTGAATGCATCTTCTTATTACGTCTATTTATCTAAAATCACTTTAATCCCAAAAATCCCTTAACACCCAATTTCCTTGAGGAGGAGAGAGAAAAAAAAAAGAGGGATTAAGGAGGTTTTGGGGGATTAAAGTGATTTTAGGTAAATAAAAGTAATAAGGAGATGCATTTCGGTATCAAAAACAATATCATAAATGAAGTTTTGATCACTGACGACGAATTTTTTGGCCTATAGGCACTTTTGGTCCATTAAAAATACTCATTTGGCACCGGGGTTTTTTTAAATACCCAAGTGGCGAAGGGTGGTCATAAAAAATATCTATCTAGTAATTCGGCGATGATACAAACCTAAATTATAGGTGCTAAACAATTAACTAAAAATAGTTTCAAGCGTATCTTCTCTGAAGCTTCAACTTATTCGTAATCAGCAACTTTGTTCGATGTCTTCGCATCTTTCACTTTGTTGGAGATTTTCGAATATGTAATTGATTGGGAAGCCAAATCCATATAGTAAGTAGAAACATAGGCCAACACCATAATTCCAAAAGCGCAATCCATTTGCTGCAACAAAACAATTTCAATTAATTAGTAATGCAACCAAGACAATTTATTAAATCAAGAAGAGAATAAAAACATGGAAACTTATATGCGAACCATGCGAACTACTAAATTCATCACTCACAAAGTGTATATTCATCACTCGTGTGTGTGTGTGTGTGTGTAGAGTTATAATTAGATTAAAGGGTATAATATAAATGTGTTAAAATTATAGTATCAGTAGGAAACTTAAATTTGTTTATTTTCTTTAAAAATAAATAATAAAAATTTGATGATGGTAGAGTTATAATTATAAGAGACTA
The DNA here is from genome assembly GCA_030267885.1 of Mesembryanthemum crystallinum. Classification (NCBI taxonomy): domain Eukaryota; kingdom Viridiplantae; phylum Streptophyta; class Magnoliopsida; order Caryophyllales; family Aizoaceae; genus Mesembryanthemum; species Mesembryanthemum crystallinum. The sequence goes on along the minus strand of BSSO01003532.1, from coordinate 6,252 downwards.
CTTATTAGGTGATCTCTATATCCATATCAATTGGATAATTGAGATAGAATTATATTCACAATAGAACTTATATAAAGTATATTTATTAATGCAAAGAGATAAATATTGCTTAATTATCTTTATGACTAATGAATTAATTATATTTAAATATCATAATATTATTGTGAGACCGTGCAACGCATGGATTTGATTACTAGTCTCTTTTCTATACTTGGAATTAACTACACACGACACACTATCTGAGAAAAATGCTCATGAAGATCCATTTTCAAGGTAATTTTTGATTTTTTTAAACATGAAATCGTAGTAGGTGGAAAGAGCAGCAATTTTTTTCGTATCCTTCGTCCTTTAAGAGAAAGGGTTTATAATCCTTCGTGTTGGCTACACAAAGGGTTATAAACCCTTCACCAGCTAGGCACAAAGGGTAATGAACATTCACCAACTGGGCACGAAGGGTAATAAACCCTTCGTGCTGGCTGTGAAGGGTACTAAACCCCTCCCGCCCAATTGGTGAAGGGTTCTGTACCCTTTGTCCAGCTAGCACGAAGGGCAGTGAACTCTTCACCAACTAGGTGCTGGGCACGGAGAGTATGGCTTTTGATTGTTTTTTTCTTTTCTATTCTTGAAATGTTAGTGTCTGATAACTTTTTGAAAATATACCATAGTACGAACTTGTTCATCGAGAGCAACAACTAGTCAATAAGGAGTTTGTTTACAATAGTATATATATGTGCCTCCTGGTTGTGGGAGACAAAACACTTTTATCTTTTACAATAGTATATATATGTGCCTCCCTACAACATGTTCACCACAAGTAATCAATCTCTTCGTGGGTCGAATGAACCCAACCTTGGCCATGGTAATTATACATGCCTTACTAGAAGCCCATTTATATGATTAAAATATGGATGTCATTCAATTCGTTCTGAACCTGAGATTCATCATGTAGTTTCTGCGATCTTCATCCATGTTATGCGACTCAAAAGAATGGTAATGTTTATCTCTGAATCACATAATCCATATTAGAGGAGACGAAAACTACTTACACATGCTCCAAATGAACTGCGGAAGATATAAACTGTTGAATGTGGAGACTGTTTGAAATAAATCCAACCTTGTCTAATTTTAAAATTTCAAAATATATTGAAGCATACAACTCAGTTCTTGAAACTATTCAGGAGAGAGAGAAAGAAGGATGCAGATGAGGGTCGAGATAGAGAATAACAGAGAGAAGGGGAGGAGAGAGAAGGGGAAGAGAGAGAAAGAGTTCTACGGGCAGTACGGGGTGAAGAAATAGAGATCAGAGGAGATAGAGAGGGCAGAAGAGAGAGAAAGGGAGAGGAGAGAGAAAGTGTGGGCAGGAGAAAGAATGTCGACATAGAGAAAGAGTGGGAGGAGAGAGATAGTGTGTATGGGCAAGTGAGAGCAAATGTTGTTTTACAACTAAACACCCAATTTATAAAACCTCTTTTTTGAGTTTTCAAAATCAATGGTTGAGTTTCCAAATTCACCAAAAACTCAAAACTCAGCTCACTTTTGCCAAACGTGTTTCAGTTTTAAAAATCATTCTCGAAACCTAAAACTTGCAACTCACAACCACCCCGAATGGGGCCTAAGTTAGCAATGGAAATCGTAAATTCCGTTGCTAAGATATATATAAAAATAAAAATTGCTCAATTTAGCAACGGATTCTTTGTTTCAGTTGCAAAGTTAGCAACGGATATACAAAACCCATTGCTAAGTTAGCAACCACAAAGAAGAATCCATTGCTAATATCACCGGAAAAAAAAAAAAAAAAAATAAATAAAAAAAAAATAAAAAAAAATTTAGCAAGGGAGCTTAGTAACAAATTGTGAAAAATGCCTTGCTAAATCGTGTTATTTTTGTAGTGTTCTCTTTCCCTCACCACTCTATCTTCTCTTCCCTAATCCCCCTCCCATCCCTCCCCTATATCTCACCCACATCAACAATAATTATCCCCTCACCCACGCTCTCTCCTCTTCCCCATCCCTCCTCTCGTCACTCTCTTGTATCTCACCCACATGAACAATCTTCCCCTCACTCACTCTCTCTCCTCTTCCCCATTCCCCCTCTCGTCACTCCCCTGTATCTCACCCACATCAACAATTTCCAACAATCAATCCTCCATTACAAATCCGCGCTTTGAAATCCAGTATAAAGGAACATAAATGGGGAAGAGGTAGGAAGGTGTTGATGTGAGGACGAATTCAATAGCAGGAAGGGAGAGAAATGAAGTCAGATCTCAATAATGGAGGTGGTGATGATGATGATGATGATGACGGTGCCGGCATTGATGAGGAGCTTAGAAAAAATGGAGGTGGTGGAGGAGAGAGAAAGTGATGAGAAAAGGAAGGGAGAGGATGGGTTGCGAGGAGGAGATAGAGTGGGGGCTGTTGAAGGAGGTAGTGGAGGGAAGGGGGATCGGAGGAGAGAGAATGCCAGGGGAGTGGGGCTGTTGAAGGCCTAAATGGGACGTTAGAGGGAGGGGAAGGAAAGAGAAAGTGAGGGGTGGTCTTTTCTTTTCTTTTTGAATTAAAAGTTTAATTTTTTGTTGTTATTTATTTATTTATTTATTTATTTTAAGCTTAGTTAACGGATACTTGATGGCGTTAGGTTTGGGACCATTTTGGGATCAACGAGTGAAAGTTAATTATTCCCAAGGATATGCAAAGTTGTGATTAATATTGGTCAATCAACCAAAGTTTGGATTATTTACGGCCAAATTTCCTATAAAAAAAATACGAATATATAAATAAAACTCTAACTTCAGTGACTAATTGCGTACTACAGCTATTGAGTATCCTTGTAATTTTAGTCAACTTGTCATGGAGTACTTTAGATTTTAATAAATTGTGTAGTTGTATGCCTATTTACCATTGTTACTTATTGTTATATTAGACATGATCATAGTATCAAATGAGATCAACGGAAAATAAGGGGACTATATATGCACCAAAAGGTAATGCTTTATATATCTATGAGTCTACAATTTTTCTAAACAATAAGTTGCGGAACTTATGTAGTGGTGATATATCATGTTATTTTTCCTAAATAGTGATTGGACTTAGAAATTAATAAACTAAAAAGAAAAATGAACATTTGATGAAAACTAGATCGGATCGGATTATCCGGTGGTCCAATCCGAGAGTTCATATATCCGAAAAATCAGATATCTAATTTAAACCGGATCGAATTTTTGGCGATCTGAAAAATCGGATGTCCGATTTTACGCACCCTTACATAATATCGTTAGGAAGCCTAAGATCCAGCCTTATGAGGTGGATGAAAGATTATGGTTGGAAGACATGCCAAACAATATTGTTGAATTGGCAAGCTTGGATATGTGTAACGTCCTAGCTAATAAAAAAATATTTCCTACGTTTCATTCAAAAAAAAAAAACATCTAAACTCCCCGTGGCCTAATATTTCTCAATTGATTTAGATATTCAATTCCACATATTACATGTTCTCATACATTAGTATTCATATCATTCAGTTTGAAAATAAGTCGAAGAGAATTTGTTAGAGAAGCTCAATATAATTGTTCCTAGTGAGCACTGTTTTCCCCATGTAATTCAACACAACCAAGAAATTGAACGAACAAGATTTGATGAAATCCTCGAAATATTACATGAGATCACTTTAAGTTCTCAGATTTGCGCGCTGGTGGAGTATATGACATGACAAGGAATGTATTACCTTTACGAGTTGTAGCACACTCACCCACCTCCTCATATTCACCATTCTTCCAAGCCGATATCACAGAACCGCGCTTTACGAGATTCTTCGAGAACAATCCCGCTATAGGCATGCCTTCAAACTGCTCAACGAAGGGGATGCTGTACGATATCAAATCTCTCTGAAATCTTGCTACAATCTTGGATAGATGCGCGAAGATAAAGGATCCAAAGACTTCAGTGTTGTTATGTATGCCTTGGTTTGGAATACCCCTTATTGCTAATCCTCTCTTGAAGTCAGACTTATAAAACTCGAATGTGTCACCCACCTTGATGCCCTCCCCGCAAACTATGAGATCGTCACGACTATGGATTTCCCTGAGAAGATCAATAACATAAAGAAAATTAGAAAAATGACTCAAAGTATCGAATTTGTACGATGAAAAAGATTAGCAAATTTGCGAAAACATTTAAGTAGGTATGTGATTATAACGTACATTTCAACGCCGTGAAGTGATAAAATAGTAGATGATGAACCAGAGGACGATGATGACATTTCTTTATTCTTCATGCTTGCAGCTACTTGTTTTTTGATTCCAATGTACAAGTCATCAAAGAAAACTCTTTTGTCCATCTGCAATTGTAATTATCTCAAATGTTTCATCACATTTGTGCTACAACTTAAACATTATATAAGTGACTTAACTTTCACGAAAGAGAATCGATAAATATTAAAATACTACAAGCTACTTTCATCCTGTAACAAGAACCTAGCTATGATGTATAGTGAAATATGTACGATGGAAGAGGTGTCATCCACATATGTACCAAACAAATATATATGAAGTTAGATAAACTTACCCCCCCGATAAGATTGATTGATCCACCATTGAGGATTGTGCCATCTTTACAGCTCTTCGCAATAAGATGGGTTTTAGTACCCTTTTCCCTATCGATGTGTTCAATAGTATCGACATAAAAGGCTGGACCAATCTGGAAAACATTGTTCATGCAAGGCACATGAAATTGAGTTCGCCCTGTTTATGCATATGCAGAGTAGGTTAATTACCAACAAATCATTCAATGAATTGCATATTTAATTTGCATTGTTAGGTTGTTGTTGATTATGCTGATGAAATGGCCCATAAAATTGTTGATTGTTAATATTACAATATCATATGCTTTCTAGAAGATATATTTTCATCATTGTAAGGCATTTGTAATTTTATTTTATTTTATTTTAAGAGAAAAGTAGGACAAAATCCTAACACAATAGTAATTTGAACAGAATCCACGATGAAATTCGAATACATGGCTAGAATCATATATTAAAACACTGACCAACTATTGCAATGTACTTAAGTTTGCATATGTTTATGTGCTATAATAAACCCAAATCATTTAAGACTTTTATCACTTATATATTATGTACTTTCAAAATGCATGCACACCTTAAAAACAGGAACATAGACAAAAAATCAAGATGTACCAGCATTGATGTTTTTGTCGCTCGCGAATACAAGGGCCACAACCTTAGTAGAGAGAATGTTGTCACGACGTCTTCTCGCTTCGTTTGCACTTCTATACTTGACGCACCCATTAAAATGACCCACTATGGCAGTGTCCTTAGACAACTCTATATCTGCATAATTCAAATCATGGCTTATAATATGTGTATATATGTACATTTTATGTACATTTTGATGCTATAGAATTAAGAAATTTTTTGGGTATTAAATGAATTATTGTTATAGGACTATTATTTTTTGGTTAGCATATGAAGTGGGGTTTCATAATAAGTTTCAATTCAGAAGAATTGTTGTAGGCATGGTAATGTTAATTTCCATGAAAATTTCTACTTATCTAGGGGGGAGTCGGTAAACCATTATGTAGTGGGACATGAAAATTCATATTATTTTCTACATTCCCCATTTAACTAACCTTTTGTCAATCAAATAATTCACCATTTTTGTACTTCATAGGAATTGCCAATTCCCATGGTCTTTCCATGCAACCAAAGAAGCAACAACCATATAGAATCTGTATTGAACTAATTAATAAAAATGAATTGTGAATAACATGTAGTTATAGTTTGCTTATTTATTCATATTAATGATTAGATACTGATAAAATTAACTAGAAAAAATATGTCATGTATACAAATATATAGTGATGACAATGTAATTTGAAAGTAGGCAACACTTTGATTTACATATGTTTACAAATAATTCAAATGATAGGCATGTAGCTTCCACTTGGTTAACTATCATATAAGTGTTTTTATTGAAATCTCCTTTTATTCAGCATATTATACACTTTTCTTCTTCCTTTTTTTTTTTTGTTTTTTATGGTAATGCTTGAGGTAGATGGCATCATATGTTGCTAAAAAAAAATTACTTACATATGTTGTTATTAATCAACAGAGAAAGATTTAGTTCTTATCTTTTACTTAGGCTATGTTCTCGTCACCTGGAAAAAACTGAACTGAACTGATTGGAACTAAACTGAACTGAACGGAACTGAACTGAACTGCTCGGAACTGAACTGAACTGAA
>BSSO01003531.1:0-16317 GCA_030267885.1 Mesembryanthemum crystallinum | reverse complement strand
ACCTTATTCTAACTATTGCCTATTGAATATAATGTTTCTCATTATGCTAATGTGTATATAAAAGTATTAACGATATGTTAAGATAATTAATTAGCGCTATGTCGATGTCAAGAACGAGTATAAGTTACTTGCAACCACTATGTTGATGATAATGATACTATAACCTTTGTCAGACACTAATAAAAAATCTAACATATAAACTATGGATTTTAGAGCAGTTTATTCCATATTTTTGTCATAGTATGAGCAATAATTTAAATTTTCGGGTCAAACGGGTCGGGTTTGACCCTAAAATATTCGGGTCAATCAGGTTCGAGTCAAATCGGGTTTCGGGTCGTGAAATCTGTGTCAGAACCCTAAAATTCGGGTCGGGTTTGGGTCAAGTTTCCGGGTCAGGTCGAAATTTGACAAGTCTAGTTAATAGCAATTTTTCTTTTGTTTTTGGCGAGATGTGTTAATAATATTTGTTAGAGATATTTTGGTCAATTACATTAGAATTAACCTCCTTAGATCATGTCATCCGCAATACTACCTTCGGTCAATAAGGATAAAGATCCTCTCCATTACCCATTTCCTCAATTTACGCATTACCCCTCTAGATGATTGACACATGAAAAATGGTATGATACACATATCAATCATCCAAGGGGTAATGCGTAAATGGGGAAAAGGGGTAATGGGTAAATGGGGAAAAGGGGTAATGGTAATGGAGAGGATCCCTATCCGGTCAGTAATATTAAAAAAAAAGAAAAAAAAAACTTGCATATTTGTAATTAGTTGCTATAAATAATAACAAAAAAAATATGCTCCAAATCATTCCATCAAGCTCTCTTAACATTGAGAATTGAGAGGATTAGTAACTTTTTATCATCTCTGTCTATGGTTTGCTATAAGCAATTGCTTGGATGAAATATGCCATAATGTGACAAACATCACAACATCATATTGCAATGGCATTTCAGCTACTTCACATTCGATAGCAGATTACAGATGCAAGATTCCATGCTTCATGGAACCTAACTAGATTCCTCTTCAGCAACCTCAACACAATCAAACCCATTTCTTTACAAGTGCTATGAAAAAGATATTTGATAGCGCAAGATAAAAGTTTCAAAAATGCAAACATATACTATTACCATTGACCAAGAACAAAACTGTGATAGGATAGCAAAGCATATCCCACAAAATTCAAAAAATGACCTCTCTTCTGTAAAGCTACTGTGAAAGTAAACTCTATTGGTGCAAGTTTTCACTTTTTTTTTCTTTTCTTTTTCTTTTTCTTTTTCATCCTTTTCCTTTGTTAACCCCTTAATGGCACAACAACATAATTGAGAATAACTTAACACAACATCCTATTCGGTAAAATTAGTCATCGCTTTGGGGAAAAACTTGGGAGAAAATCCATAAAGATGACCACGCTTGCGTACGCTGACAAGTCACAGGATGCTTTCAGCCTTTTCATATCACAACAAAAGAACTGCTTCCGGGAATTTACACCTGTCTGAAGAACAATTCAGTAACTTTGAAATCTTAAAAAAATTATACTGCTAATTTGAGAAAACATGTTTGCCGGCATCTTTACCTCATGATCCAGTGAAGAATCACAGAATTGATATTTACAACGACGACAAAATTCTGGAACACTTAAGAAAGTCAGAATCACAAGAAATCCGAACAAGGAACACAATCAATCAGATAAATGACGAACTGACCTGTACTGAACCAAAAAAGACAGCAATGATTGAGAATGATGAGATATTGAACATCGATCATAGTGACGACAATCGTACTTTTAAAAAATGCTATCTGAAAACAAGACTTCCATTCTGTTGCTGTCTTAAATTTTCGATGAGGGACTGGTAGAATGATTTAAGAGCCTTTGTATCGTTGCTCTGTAAAGATAACACCACAGCCACGTCAAGTTTGGTACTTAAGCTAACGACAGAAGTGTCGATGGTTGATCAAAAACATGGTATTACAACTATTATGGAGAAAGTTAGGGTCTATAGTACAGGTCAAAAACAATTTTGATACCTGAAGCTTCTGCCGATATTGTTCAGCCAAATCTTGAGGGCAGTGTGCAGCAAGAAAACCCTTAGATACAAAATCAGCAAGAAACTTGTCACCAAATTTTTCGTACATGACCTTCTGGGCCATTACTATTTCTCCAAACAATGCATTCTGTCGAAGATATAACAGAAAAAGGAAAGTTAGCAAACAAGAACGAAAACTCTTTGATTATTTACAAAATGAAAGAGACCTTTTCAATTCTTTAAATAAGAGTACATTAGAACATTGACAAACAAATAAATAAGAAGAGCAATCAATCTTTTGACAGCCAAAGTATTCTTGAACTAGGAAAATTCCGCATGATTTCCTTCAAATCTACTCCATTTCAGTAGGAGGAGAGAGGGCTTGTACAGACATAAGAAGATGCACCATTCCAGCGAAAGTAAACTTAGACGTCTTTAACAAGTCTGGATGGAGGAGCATTGTAACAGGGATTTCAAACCCCCTCTAAATTAATATGTTTATCAAGTATCAAATACAAAAAAGAAAAAAAAAATGCAAATGCTTTTCAAGTATCAACCACTATGTCTAACCTTAAAAACTAGGAAATTTAGTATTCAGCATAAATAAATTGAATGCCTCGTTATTTTCAAGATTCAATGCCAAAAAATGTGCAGATACTACTCAATAGTCATGTGTCCAAATTTGTGAGAGTAACCCTGAAGATTTCGAGGGAAAAAAAAAAAAAAAATATGCAACTTCCGATAGCAGTCCACACCATAAGAAGCCAAATCCCCGTGGTTTCAATCTTTTTCGGTCTGTTAACAGCCATGACCCAACAACATAGTCCAGCCATGGGAACCACCCACTAGGAAAAGTTGCCAGCCCATGTTTAACTAGCCTAAAATTGGTCTGCAGCCAGGCAGATAACCCCATAAATACTCATAGAGAGTCTACTATAAACAAAAATGCGACAATAGTCTGATCTGTCTTCTCAACGAAAGTAGCAAAAGTGAAAAGACATCATTTCAATTTTTTGGCAAGCAGGTTTGAACATCCATCACGAAGATATAAATGTAGATCTTAAAACTTGCTGACTTAATATTCTTTTAGTAACATATACTTACAATAAATCTCGATGAGTTATTCTTTTTAATCCCAAATAAAGTAAGAAACAAATGCATTCCAGTGGAGCATAAAACCTATAGTCAAAAATATTTTCAGCTTGCCATCAAACACAGCTAGACATCCAAAACCTAATTGATCAAACCAGCATTTGCAATGAGATTACTGACATTGAAATACCACTTTGGTGGGACATTAGCATAGCTTGTCCTTTCAAGCTAGTCTAGAAGTTCCTATCAAATGGAAAATAGTAGCCTTCCACCCTCTCATAAAAACACCAAAAGTGGGAATGGGAGTTTATGTTAGGGATGGGGAATTCATTTAATAATTCCACTCCCTTGTTTGGCATGTATTGGGAATAACTTGGGAATATAATCTCAAATGAACTCCCAAGTAGAATTACCTGCCCCCCATAAGGGATTAAATTGCTGGGAATAGAGGCCAAATAATCCCATTCCCCATCCCTTGTACCAAACAAGCGATAAATGAGAATTTATCTAAGAGTTCCCATTCCCATCTCCCAACTCCCACCTACCAAACGCCCCGCAAAATCCTAACTCAACATTTGAATTTTCAAAAACTATTTTCAGAAGAAAACATAGAGCAGCAGCTCAGTCTGTTCCATTAGTTGGTAACTAAAACCATGAGTAAGCTTGCCAATCTTCCACTTTTTTTCCAAACCAGAAAGAAGCTCTGACAATTTTGCTTGCAAACAGTATAAACAACTATAGAGCTTATTACCATGCTCAATTCTGAAGCCATCTAAAATTAAAACAAAAGAGCATCGCCCCATAACATAAGCACATGAATTTTGGAGAGCAGCAATCGGAAATCTGAAAGCCTAGAACAATAGGTGCTATGAAGAGGCACTCACAAGCCCCTGTCCCCACTCAAATGTGAACATAAAAATTGATAGAAACACAATTTAGGGGAGCAAGGGTGACATACAAGGTTGCAGCATGGACTAGAGAGGTTGAGATCCTCCAGCTCACAACACTATTTGATACTAAAGTAGTAGAACAATATTGAACTTGTAACATGGGAACTGCTTAATTATTACAGAACATAGGGTTGAGCATGTCCACTTACAGAATTTGCGTCTCTCAAATCAAAAGACTTGTCCAGCACACTGTACAAGCAACAGTTTGCTGCAAAGGCCTCAATCATAAAATTCTGAAACCCGGGAACCTGAAAAACACCCATTCAGTACAACCTTCAATATAATTTTTTTTTTTTTAAAAAGGAAGAACCATATGCAAGCTTCACGACAACAAACCTTTTCCTCATATGGACCTGTGCACCACTCTTTGATCAATCGAACAAAAATCTGAACACATGACTGATAAGCAGAAGCATGGTAAGTGTTAGATCATAGAAAAACTGATAAGCAAAAGCACTTGAACCAATTTTGAAGAGAGATGCAAAACACACACCTTCCTCACATTTATATCCTTGTGGTTACAAGAAGAATACAGTAGCAGTTGCATTATTGGATCGAGATAAGCCCTACTTTTGGGGGAAAGGAAAACTGAAGATAGGTCATGTGTAGCTATCAGACTAAGAAATGTGTAAAATAATTTCTGAAGATCCACCAGTTCACGAATTTCCTGCAACAGAAAGGATGAAGAATTATAGAGATAAACATTTAAGTCATACAAATCTTAATTATTGAGCTTGTAGTGGTATTACAAAGCAGAATACTCAACATTCCGGTGTGATATACTCTGTAGCTTTAAACAACCACATAGGTAATAATCTCTAAATACAAACCCAATTTACTAGCCGCATGAAAGAAAGTAAAGGAGTTGCTTATGATTATGACTGAAAACTCAAATTTAAAAAGATCACAAATTGCTCATTGTTTGTGATCCAGCATCAAAGTTCTCTTATTTCCAGATATCATACTGTTAGATAAATTACTTATATGTAGTTGGGAAAGAGGTGCATAGTCACTTTCCTACAGGAAATATTTTTATATACATGAAGTTTTATGTTATCCACTAATAGTTTACTCACGGAGGTGCACCCTTAAGTGGCCCTAAATGAGGCAAGTATCTAATTCTTAATGTTTTAATGTTATCCACCAGTTCACCAATATTTTTTTAAATATTCCAACAATTAGAGACTGGATCATAAAGGATTAGATGTGCAAATGCATCATCAAATGGCTTCACATTCTTATATATCCTTTCTAGTCCACATGATAAAGGAAAGACAGAAACAAATAACAGACATATCGGACCAAAGAAACACGACAACCATATGCAGTGAACACACTAAGCCTGAAAATGTGCCAAATAAGAAGAGCAAAGACAAATCCGTCATGTTCATACCTCCGTATTGCTCCCAGGTCCAGAAGGGAATGCCTCTCGCGGCAGAATAGAAAATACCCTGCTAGCAATGGAAGGAAATACTTCTTCCAATATGTCATGGACAGAGGTGTTGAATTTGCCGATTAGCTGATTGAGTAATACGAGCACTCCAACCATCTCCTTTGGCTGCCACAGAGAATATGTGGTAAAAATGAGGCACAAATTCAAGAACTTATAGGATGCCAAAGACAGGTACCAACATCAATGTCCTACCGTTAAGTACTACAACTCTTAAGTCTTAACCTAAATGATGACAGGCTATCTGGCAAATCTCACAATAAATATCTTGGTGTATGTTATATATACAGCATATCATCAAAAAAAAAGAAACATGTTTTACATTTCCTTTTCTCTACAGTAAAACTTTAAAAGCAGGGATCAAACCACTACTCACAAGCTCCAGTTTTTGGGACAAAAGCAAATTTGACATACAACAATTACTAAGTTATCTATTACTATCTAAGAAAAAATTGCACAAGGACCAATATCTTATACCACTGAGTACAATAAGGTTCAATTCAGCACTAAAAATGCTTATGATTCATCAATCTGATCCAAAAGTTTCCCCAGGAAAAAAAGCCAAGGATCTTCAACTCATACATGTGATGAAATATCATATCGGTCATCCAACTATGCAAGTCACATCTCTACTTACTGTATTTATAATTTATTTTACTGTTTTCTAGTCAAATATGAACAAATTTTCTTTTAAAGAATTTATTCGATATAAACTGTAAAACATGAGGCTAACTCTTCGGTCTACAACTGCCATGTGCACTTATCTGGTTCAAATTAAGTACGATCCATCATGGACATAAATCCCTGAGTTCAAATGCGATACTTTCCAATTCTGTTTCTGTGATATTTTTCCAGTTATTCATGTACGTATTAAAAATCATTCTTATACAATACTAATAATTGTTTCCGTGACTACAAAGATGTCCGAGGATTAGGTTTGAAGGAAGATTATCTTATATAAATTGTTAGCAAATGAAATGGTAACTCATGAAAGATTCTCTTTAATGATTTGGATTTCAATAGTAAAACACAACAGATTTAACAGGTCATAGGACAAAATATCATTGATTTATTGAATAGACATGATGAATTATTTAGGGAAAAAGGTTCAATTACAAATAATGCTATCCTGCAATGTTGATCAACGTATACACTAAAAGTATGGTCCATGAAAGAACAGAGCAAAACAGTAGGGCGGGTAATTGCACGTGTTCACATCTTCCAGCCCCCACGTAGAAATTAATATGGAAGACGAAAAGCAAGGTTGATGAAAATTTCAAAGAGAAAATATAATACGTATTATTATTTTCTTAGCTTAAAGAATTAGAATTATTATAGTTTACTAATTCAGTTAGTTTGTCTATATGGAGAGTCCATGCCTCCATAAACCCCTTCTAGCAGTCGTAGTTCCACCTATATACCCCTTTCGGCAACACACACTCTTCTACTATGATAAAGAACTGAATTATGAGCAGTTGTCCCCCTACCCTTGAAATAAAAAATTTAATAAAAAAAAAAAATGTCTTCCCCCCTTGTATTGCTTCCCCTTCGAGTTTGAATTTCCCCTACAACAAGCATAAATGTACATACAAACTCAATTATCCACTACTCTGCTGCACAGAAATGTGCAACACTTGAGCAGTGCCTAGAGATCTAACGCAGACAATAGAAGAACACAAACCATTTTACCTCAAAAATGGAATGACACTTAGATAACCAAAAGAAATGGTTAAAAATTGTCATCCACAAGATTGGGACTAAGTCATTGATAGTGATACAAAGACAGGTTTCAAATATAGATAAGTCAGGATTGCTGCATCTTCATCACTGCGCAGAAAGGAACTATCTTCTCAGCATTATGAAAGATAAATTTACAGAATCGATGTTTTATTTCATACTTAAGGTATATAAGTATCTAGATAAAGATAAAATACTACGTATGATCGTTAAAACTCACGCTAATGGTGTTCACCCGAACAAAAGATGTTCTAGACTTATGCCATGATTTTTTATTTGATACAGGAAAAGAAAGAGAAAACAGAGAAACAAATCTGGGATCTTCTTTGGATCACACTTAACTATAACACTATTTTACTGAAATTTACCCCTTCCACATGTACAAACGTACGTGGATAATATCCCCCCATATCCTGCTTTAACTCCTAGAGCAACACTCTCCTAAGCACATAGAAGAAGCAAAAAATGCTACGGTTAGCATTTACAAATACTCAACACCAAGATGATGATTTTTACCTCAATATCAGTAAGTAGCTGCTCCAGTGCTTTCGGGACATATGGAAATACAGAAACACCCAAAGTTTCAATCATGCGATGGATAAACGATGTGACCTATTAAATTAAAACGGAAGGTTAGCCAAACATCAGTCAACAAGTACCTTAACCAAGTGAGATGCCAATCACCACATACCTTACTCCGCAAGCTTTCTACTTTTGGAAACACAATCAGGATTTGGAGTAAAACATCCAATGTCTACAACACAAGAATCAAGGCAAAACCAGTTACAATATCCCAAAAGTAAAGACACAAAAGCAAAGTATCATTTGAAGCAAAGTATCTGCCAATATATAAGTAACTGAACAGCAGTTAATATCATACCGGTGCATCTTAAGCTACCACATTAGGGAAGGAAGAGACTTAAATAATTTAAAAATGGTATCATACAATTTTCAGTTTCTATGTTAAAGCTGTTAATATCAGGGAGACGATATATAAATATATCAGCTGCAATATAACTGACAGCAAATCTAAAGGGAAGTATATTTTCAAAATCGAACCTGCTTAAACATGAGACCGATTGCTGGGCGGCTGGCAGTTGCAAGACGTTCACTAAAACCCTGAACACGTAAATACACTAAATTACAGATCAACACAATGAAAGAAAACGCAGGAGGCAACCAGCAAATTTAAGCAGTGAGAAACAAGTATTACTTGCAAGTAGGCATGTTTCATGTATCCAAGTAGAAGAAGTAGAAATATAAACCTAACAATTCTCAGCGAATATGAGCACTTGGTCTTTCATGCATACTGTTCAATAACGTAAAAAAAATCAAGTAATGCAAAACTTTATGTTAGGCCGTCACTTAGGACACTATGGTCAAATCAGGCACATGTACCAGATTAATTTCCAAAATTTGCATGCAACTTAACTAGTAAGCACAGTTGTATAACAAGATATACATATGGCCAGGGAGAGGCGAAGAGAACCTTGCTGAGCGCATTTATTGCCATAATAATTTGCTGAATGATCAAAAAATTCGCTGACAACTCTTCATTCTTTTGTGTATTTGCATTCACAAGAAGTGCCTCAACCTGAATATAGATGAACAAGAATTCATAAAACACGCATAAGGCACCATCATTGAAGTTAACAATGATATTAAGGTAGTGCATGATTAAAAAATGTAGCTAACCTGTTGACAGAGAGGCGTAAGCAATGAAGAGAGATAGTCTGTTTGCTTTTCAAGGGGCACATCTTCCATCCCAATCAGAATACCAATTGCCTGCAACAAATGAAGAAATTAGGCTTTCAAGCCAGAAACAATATAAACTAGGTCAACATTCGCATCTTAAATACGACACAAATAGTATCAGCAACCTCAAAGATGTGACTTCCATCTTCAGATCCAATCATATCCTTTGGTGCAACACGCATACTAGTAATCCGGGCAACAACGTCTTGCAAACTCTGTTAGTAAATAGGACAAGAAATTATAGACACCAAAAGCAAAGCATAAAAGTAAATAAATAATGATCAGAAAAATGTCAATGTCAATGCATATAAACGAAGGATCACCTGTAAAATTCTCTCAATATAATTGACGAGCTTTGATTTCAGCATTTTCACTACCCTCATGAAGAGATAGCTTGCTCTTCGACTCACACTTACATTAGGGTGGTGTATGCCTCTTTCATCTAAAAAAGCCGCCAAAGCCATCTCTATGTACTGATTATTGTCCTGAACGTATTTCATATATCTATGTATGTTTTCCAAATACGTAAGAGCAACCAACCTGCTTGAATGGCATGGAAACCTTGTTGATAAAAGCATAGGCACCAACTCTCCTAGTATGCCGCTCCGTGTTCTCATTGCCTCATCGCTCATTGATTCCCCAAGTGCATATAGAAGAGAAAGTGCAGCTTCTACCTCCTCAACATTTCTCTCAGAAGAAGATACAACCGCACTAGCTAATGAATTCCGAATAAACATCTGAGTTACATCAGGTGCGACACGCCCTACACTACGCAATAGAACCAATAAATCCTTTCTATATTCAAGCATCCTATCCTCTTCTTCTCTCCCAATTTTATCAAGTGCATCCAGATGTTCACGGTAAGCAGGGTCATAGCATATTTGAGCCCTAATAACTTCTAGGATATGACCCACATGAAGTAGCTGTTTTTCAGTCAGAGAAGACAGGTTCTTCATTGTAGCGACATAACCAGAAAGGAATTGCACTATACTGAATGTTGCATCCATTTCACAATTTTGAATTACGTAGAAAACTGAGGGCAGTACTTCCTCCAAAAGCTCTTCCGAAACCCGCTTACCATCCTCGGACGTCGATCTCTTTGCACATTCTAAAACCTCAGCAGCATAGCCGGTGAGCAATGTGGCTATGCTGGACACCAACTCTGAATCAGCATCCTCGTTTATCAAACCAAAAACACGATTAATTTGCAGACTCTTGACGAGTGAGAGCTTGGCTTGTGGATCCATCCGCTTCAAAACCACTGCCAATACACAACTAGCTGCAGCACCTCTAAGCTGCTCCGATAAGCCCTCTGCCATGATTAACTCAAACAACAATGGAATGAAAACATCATTGGCAATCAAGCTAATATCGATCCAAGAAATATACCTCCTCATCGAATCCAACACGCTCGCACAAAGCTCAGAATCCGAGCTTTTATACACATTGATAATGTCATACCACATTCTAACTATCTGCGGTACACATTGCTGTCTCATGGCATCCTTGATCCGTGCGGCAACTGCCACTTCCTCGGCATTACGAGGATAGTCCTGACTAATCAATTCATCGTCCAATGCATTCAAAACTCTACAAAACATGTCAATAACTACCGCTCCTTTATTCAAGTGAGGCAAAAACTCAACAAACACAGATGACCATATCAATGGGTAATCAAAATAAATTAAAGTTACCAAAACTTGAGCAAGTTTGTTCTTAATGAAGGCGGGACTATCCAAAACCCTAACCACTACATTCTCATCATCAACACCTTCATAGCACACCATCGCAAACACCGATTTCCGGACAAACTGCTTCTCTTCTACACCCATTGAAGAGTACCGGGCAACAACTGCATCATATAGGCACTGCAAGCACCAGAATTGGACTTGGACGAGCTTAGAAGTAAACAAACGCTCAACACAAATACTACAAATTGTTGGGGTTTCCTTAATCCGCTGACAATACTCAATCGCTTGGGATTTTAAGCCAGAATCAATACTCCCAGATTCATCAAAACTAATCAAAATAGCTTTTTCTAGGTCATCCATATTTGGGATAAAAGAAAGTTCAGAAACCCTAGAAAATAATCGGCAAACAAAATACCAATCTTAAAACCCTCTGTAAAACCCCACTTCACAAGTCTCAAGCTTTCATCATCAAATGTATCGCCTTCAAATTCGAAGTCGCAAAATGAAGTGCATCAATGCTAATTTTGAGTGATGAAAGGGTTGAAGAGGAGAGAGAAAGACAAGATCTGGCAATGGGTCGATTTTAGAGGCTCACCTTCAACTTGGAATAATGAGAGTTGCTTCAAAACTCCACAAAAAAAACTGAAATCTGCCAGGCTAATGACGGAGGTGGACAGAGGTTTTTCTAGGAGAAAGACAGTGCGGGGTTTTATTTATATTTGCTGAAAATTACGAAATTGTCGTCCCTAACTTTTGCGTTGGGGTGAAATTTTAATTGGTTTGTGTGAGGTCGGTTTTATTTTATTTAATTTTGTTTGGTTTTTTTAACGTTGTAGATTCTAGTTCAGTTACGTTGATTTATTTACAAATAAATGATCAATGTGAAGGTTTGATACTATTATTCGGTAATAATGTCACATCGGCTCACTTAAGAAGTTAATGTCAGAAAATTTTACTTTGTAAAGATGAATTTCTATATTCACTATGTAGTTTGTTTGCGATATTAATATAAGGACATTTTGTAGAGTAATTTATAGCGAAAGAATCTTATTACTGAACCAAGCGGTTGATTATCTTAAATATTTGATGAACGACATCTTTTGTAATCAATTGCGATTTGTTTGCTTATAAATATTTAGGTGACCTATTAAAAACACCCAAAAATGCAACTATAAATTACTACCTCCGTCTCTTAAAAATTGTCAAATTTTCTATTTTGAATGTCCCAAAACTCTTGTCAAGTTTCTAATAAATGAAAACCAATTCTCAATGATGATTGGTTGAAAGCTAAAACTATAATTAAAGACATTATAACAAATGATGTTCGCTTATTTTTTTTTACCTTCCCTAACAAGAATAACTAAATTGACAATCTTTACGAAACGGATGGAGTATTATCTTATTTAAAAAAAAAAATCATTACTACCAATTTGATCATTAATGTGCACCTTTCTGTTTCCTCTACTAACATACAATTAATCACTTATGGAACCTTTTTTTGTTTGATAGCAATCACTTATACAACTTTTGAACAACCCTTTGTTTCAAAATACAATCATTCAAAGCATAATATACAGAGAGTAATAAATTGAGATTACATGTTTACATCATAATATAAAGCAATTCCCATACATGACAAATTTTACCACGTCTTATAAAAATATGCATCTATTTATTAACAACAAAATATTTAGCATGATCTATTATACTCATAGACATTTTTACGTAATATGAGAACAAGTTTATAAGTTATGGATTTAGGATTCTTTTGCAAAATATAATAATCATTATCGTATAATTTTATGGCTTAAATAATTACATTTGTCTCTCATATCTAATTCAAGCATTGAAACTTTAATTCAATATGGTTCATAAATTATTTATTACGAGTGCTTTTTCAAATTAGTATGGCCTATAATGTCACTTGCTTTTCAAAACTGTAGCCAATTTTATAAATTAGTAAGGTTTTATGTTATTCAAGTATTCTTGCCGGGTACTATCTATAATGTTTTGAGCTTTCCAGGAATTGTGCCATACTTCCATGGTAGTTTGTATAACAGCTATGACCTTCAATAGTATAACGACCTCAGAACTCTCTAACAATGAGTAATTGAGATTTAAGATTGAGTTTGATATTTGGTAAATTTGAGTATTTCACAAGTAGCCTTTATAACATAAACCATAATTAAGTTCCATTAAAAAAAAAATTAAGAAAGGGATTAGGACACTGGACTCGAGGAGGAAGCAAAAATCTTGGGCTTTCGTCATCGAGAATGTATTGCCTTCAAATTAAAATCTGAAATTTGAGTGTGATTGGGCCTAGCCCACTTACTTACCTACTCTTTCCATCACCCCTCTGCAAGCTGGCCCAATAGAAGACCAATTATCACTTTTTTTCTTTTCTTTTCTTTTCTAAAAAGTCAGACCAGTTAAGACATAAGTACCAATGGTTAAGGACTTAAGGTGGCTACACTAGTTCACAACCATGAAGGGTTATTAATAGTGTATGTGTTTCTGTGTACTTTTGTATTAAACGGCTTAACACCATAGTACACTTAACCACCGAAGGGGGTAAATTGATCCATCAACTGATTAAACACACCCATGCCACCTCCTCGACTATAGGTGCTATTAGGGTTGTCTTATATCGTTGAGGATGGATTGGCTCCCCAAAACACAAGTCTTTTCAATATAATATGCCAAGACTCATATGCTCTCTAAGAAATTCTAGAAGAGGTCGCCGATATCAACACGCAATACTTCTTCATTCCCTGTTCTTATTACATATTTTTAAATTATCTTTAATAATATTTGAGCTCGTGATTAACTTTAATAATAGTAACTAAATAAGCTTATCTAAATCGTTTGATATCGTGGATTTTTGTTAGCATAAATAGTAGGAGTATAGAGGACGATGCAATTGACTTTCTAACCCAACTCTTGGATTCAAGTTCCCTCTCGAGAGGGAGTCATTATTAATTAAGATCGGTTTTTGGTACAAACCTCTTAGTCAAAGTTATCAAATGGTCAACATTAAGACAAAATTTATACTCTAATAATCAAAAGTCTGTACTGAGAAATAAGAACGGCTGATATCATCACATACGTCGATCGAGCATTAAGGATGTGAGCTCAGTAGTGAGCTATGTATGATATTCGACCACCATTTTCTATATTGTGCTATGCCAAAAAATCTTTGGCTCGGTATATAAGCTGCTCTGCCGTTAGGAAGCCATTCCAAGCAACTAATTAACACTGTATTATCATACAAGAAACCAAACTCGTTAATAATTGTAAAGCAAAAAGCTAGAAATGGGAGATCAATTGAAAGTATTTGGGTTTTGGTATAGTCCATTCAGCAAGAAAGTGGAAATCGCATTGAAGATAAAGGGAGTTGAGTATGAATATGTAGATGAAGATCGGTACAACAAAAGCGAAGAACTACTCAAGTTCAACCCGATCCACAAGAAGATCCCGGTGCTCGTTCACAATGGGAAACATATGGCCGAGTCGCAGGTGATCTTGGAGTACATCGACGAGACTTGGAACGACAATGGTGATGCCCTCTTGTTGCCTACTGACCCTTATGAAAGAGCTCAAGCTCGCTTTTGGGCTAAGTTCATTGATGATAAGGTAACTCACTTTCGTTTTGAATCCAAGAGTTGTTGTGTTGCGTCCTTTTGGCTTTATTTTGAAGTAGCAGTCATAATCAACCATTTTCTGACTTGCCAAATTAAACAGTTGTACGTACTAGGCAAATTGTGTGATCAAGTGCTCTACAGTTAATTAAGAATATGGTTTATGGTCAAGAGCGAAAGATGGGAGCTTAAAGGGTAGAGCAACCACAACTCCAGTTTTGAGGTTGGATGTTCAACTCAAGATTTTAGGATTGAGGGTGATGTTATATGTTGTGGATATAATGGCCTTTGAACCGGTTTTGTCATGTCAAAAAATAAAACAAAATTGAGAGCATATGATCAAGATCCCTTCAAGTAATTATATTTTACAAGCATAATTATTAATCATTAAAAAAAACATTGCAAAATCGATCTTCACTAAAAGAATAATATATTGGTCATTTATTTTACTTTTTTTTGTTCCATAATTGGGTTGAATTGGTCAAAGTTTATTAAAGTTAATGTAAACATACTTGTAAATTAAAGAGTATAACCATTGCAACCAAAAAAAAAAAAAAAAAAAAAAGAGTATAATTAAGGGGGTGTGGTTGAGTGGATAGGGACTCATCCATTCTTAACCACCGTTTGAGATGCCCACAAGTCAGCGCGGAAAATAGTCACTTTTGTGAACCAAAAATAAAAATAATTAAGATTAACTCGACAAATACAACCAATTAAATGACTAATCTAACTCTATTTAGAATAGTTTAATGAAGCCCCTCTAGTTCAATAATTAAGAAGACAATGTTTTTCTTTTTCTTATTTGGGATTGAAATACATGAACATGATTGATTGCATTGATTTTTCAGCTCATGCCAGCAATACGGGAAGCACTACTAACAAGTGAAGGTAAAGAAGGTGAAAAGCTAGACGTAGAAGCAGAAGAGCTCCTTAAAATATTTGACAACGAGCTTAATGGAAAGAAATTATTTGGCGGAAACAAAGTCGGATTTCTGGACATCGTTGGCATTGTTATAGCTCACTTTGTGCCAATCTTGCAAGAAGTTATGGGAAAGGAGCTTATCACAAAGGACAAGTACCCCAATATTTGCGCTTGGGCTGATCACCTTTTAGGCTGCAGTGTTATCCAAGAAAACTTGGCCCCTAGGGTGAAGGTGGCCCAGTTTCTCCGTGATTACTTTGCCGCCGCGTGTGCTAATAAATAAGAGCTTGAATTTACATATGCCATTCATTTCACTAAAATCTTTGCGTTTTAATCTTTGCAATGTTAACTTTGACTCTTAATATGTGACAAAGTATAATGATTTACAAAGTGAAAATAATATTTACTGGAGAATAAGTTTTTGAGATTATATAAGTACAATTATTCATGATCAAAGTGTCACCTTGAACACCGTGCAAAGTCAAAATATAAATATTTTAATGGAACGGAGGGAGTAATATAATATGAGTATGTAGAGTATTTTGAATATTTTAACTTGTATTCTAGAATGACCTTAAAATAATGTTGCAGTCTTGCATAATGTGGTCATATAGTGTGTTATCAGTTATGTTTTTCATTGTGTATATTTTACTTGGTTACTAATTTGAATTCAGTTTAATATTGCAATAATGCATAGTCAATTTGTGCCTATTTGGAGCTTGATAGGACTATATCAATTATATATAGCTGCATCATTTTCTCCTATGAAGACTGACCAATACAAGTTTTTGTTACTGTAAATTCAGAAACAATCAAACAAAAAGAACAGCACTGTTGCTTAAAATCATATAGACACATTAATTTAAAATGAATTATATTGTTAGTCATGGCCTTAATCAAATTCAAACGTAACTTTGCCACTGACTTAGCGTGTAGGGGAATCATGCAATTTTGTAGGGACTCGTAAAGTATTCGTTAATTGACAATGATATAAATTTTTAAGAAAAAAAAAAATACTACCTCCGTCCCTCACTTTCCTTAACATTACA
>BSSO01003530.1:0-16317 GCA_030267885.1 Mesembryanthemum crystallinum | reverse complement strand
ATTGAAATGAAGGTTTGGAATAGAAGTTAGTTCCATCGAGTAAAACAAAGTAAAGAATATGCTAAAAATGAGTAAAAAAGACCATAATGTGAATGACGTGGAGTATCTATAAGTATCCGACAAGTATCTGAGATTATTTCTTTAATTCTTATAGCCAAAAAATTGGACACGTTTTAGGAGACATATCGGGTGCGTATCCACAAGTATCGGTCGAGTATCTATAAAGTATCGATATCGGATAAGTATCGGATACGGAATACGTCTGCTAGGTGAAGTATCCGTGCATTGTAGGTTAGAGGAGCAAGATGACCAATTGGTCTGCGTAATTTCTCGCATTCCTTCCTTTCCCCACTCTCTCTCCTCTTCTTCCGACATGGACGACATGGCTGCCTACTATGCTCCTCCACCACTGGCACCACCACCGCCGCCGCCTGGTACTCACTCATCTCTCTACCCTCACTATCATCATCCGCCTCAGCAGCCGCCACCGGTGGCGCTACATCACCACCACCACCACCTCCCTCCTCCTTCGCTCCACCCTCCGCCGCCTTCGTACTCTCACTCTCACTCTCACCCCTCGCAGCATTCTTCATACGACGAGGTTCGGACTCTTTTCGTCGCCGGCCTTCCCGCAGATGTCAAGTGCCGCGAAATCTACAATCTCTTTCGGGAGTTTCCTGGTTACGAGACCTCCCATCTTCGCTCTGCTAACAAGAACTCTCAGGTTAGTTTCAGATTCTCAATTGAAATTGGAAATTCTGAATTGCGTTTGTATTTGGTGTTTTTCCACTTATAGGGTTTTGTCTGCTTTAGGTTAGAGAATAGCACGTTGGTGATTCACATCACATGACCTATTTAGGGTGTCTGTTCAGTTCATCATGTCAGTTCTGCATCCTGTCCAATTCAATTCTGTTATGCAGCTTACTTTTTCTATCACGTATTACTATTAAATTCAATTGGGTCTAATTCAGTTTTCAGTTATAAACTTCTGAAAGTCGTGATTTCATGATTAGAACTTAAAAAGTTGTCTTCCATTTCGAGTTTATGTGTTACCCTTGATGTAATTACTAGAATTCTAAACATTTGTCTTCCATTCGAGCTTATATGCTCTGACATACTTGTTTCCTGGTGGCAGCCATTTGGTTTTGCTGTATTCACGGATCAGCAGTCAGCAGTCTCTGCAATGCATGCTTTAAATGTAAGATCGAATTGCGAATGCGTTGATTACATTCTGCGTATTATGATTTGTGAGTATACTTTTTTTGCTTGTTCTCTCCACCATAAATAGAACTATCACCTATCTGTCTATTTGGAGAACAATGCTGACATTAGATTGATTAATTGTGATAAAAGTACAACATTAAGCATGGAAAGATGAGGAAAATTCATGTATCCATGATAAGAGCGACTTATAATTGGAGTAATTAGGATATGTAGGTGCTGCTATGTATTTGTTATATAATGTTGGAAGTCATTATAACCAAAGATGAATCTTCTATGAATGTCGATTGCACCAACTGTTGATATGTCAATTTGAGCTAGGTGTACTTCCATTGATCTGATCTGGTTTATTCACATCTTTCATATTTTTTTTCTTTCTTTCTTAGTACCTACTTTAATGCTAATTTTATCTGGAGGGGGGAATAGAGAGGGAGAGATGAAGAGGGACACATAGAGGCTCAAAAAATACAGTCACTGAGACCACAACATGATAAATGTTGCGGGCATGAGAATCATACATCATGCTGATATTTGTGTTTCCTCTGTTTTTAATTAAGGCGCTTGGAAAGGTGTGCTTTAAAAAAATTAAATAGTTCAAGACGGAACTTCATACTAACTCACTTATGGAAAGAGAGGTTGGGTGGGGAGAGGGGGAGCTCAGAGAAAAATCAAGAGTTGTATATGATTCAATTGTTAACATGTCTTTTACTTTGTGAAGGATGTACAGTGACAATGTTTAATGTTTCTCTTTCTTCTTACGTTGCCATCAGAAAATTTCTCTCCTGGAGGAACATAAGGCAAAATTCTGGAATGTGAATGTTTTTGCATTGAACGAAAAAGGAATGTTATTTCATCTTCTTTTACTCGTCTGAACTGAAACTTACAAGTATTTTTCTATTTCATCTTTGTTTTCATCTTTTTACTTTGTAAAAGATGTTTATACAGCGACAATGTTTGATGTTTCTCTTTCTCTTTCTTCTTACTTTGTCTTAAGAATTTCTTCTCTTTGAGCAACATAAGGCAAAATCTGGGATGTGAATGTTTTATCTTTGAAAAAAAAAAGAACTTTGTTTCATCTTCTTTTTCACATCTGAAATAAAACTTGCAAGTATGATTCTATTTCAAATTTTTGAACATTTATGTCAAGCATAATACATATGTTAACCTTTTCCAAGAAGCATGCTTCAGTTTATCTTTTTTATTCCCCCCGTCTGATTAAGAAGGAATCCTTTGAGTTCTCACCAAACAAAAGTCAAGTGGTGAATATGATGTGCACTCTCTTGAAGCACCTACTCGTACTGGGTGGGTGTTGTGACCTCTTTTACAAGCCTCACTTTTTTATGTGAAAGAAGTCTTTTCTTCTTTCTCTCCTCCCTCAATTTTTTTTTTCTTGTTTGTTGTGATATAGCGTCTTTCTCTCTCTCTAACTCTTTTGCTCATTTTCTCTCCCTTGTGGTTAATTCATGTTTGGTCGATTTCATAACAACAAATTTTAATCTGTATGGCTCTCGTATAACAACAGTGAGTTCTTTCTGAAGAATTCTACTTGCCTGGAAGTGCTCCAATTTATGAGAAACAGAAATTTTACTTCATATAAGTAGATACTTGTTTAGCTCAAAATTGTGAAAACACTGGTGATCTACCAGAAAAATTAGAATTTCAGATATCCTTCATTTCTAACATTGTTAGGTGGCATCTCATGTGAATCCATACTATGGAATTACATGCAGTTGATTAGTCTATATTCGGATAATGAAAACGCTTGCTTTGCAAATAGCAATTTATATGGTGATGTCCTAATGGACAGCTCTTGTTCCTATGCTTGTTTCAGGGTATGGTTTTTGATCTAGAAAAAGGCTCAACCTTATATATTGATCTTGCTAAATCTAATTCACGATCTAAACGTCAGAGATCAGGTATGCGATAGGGTTATAACCCGCTCTTACCGTTATTGCTAATATTTGTTTTCCATGCTTTCTGAGAAGCTTGTACATGTTGACAATCAGATGAAGGAGGACCTCGCTCAGATAAGAAGAGGAAGGGATCTCCTTCTTTTTCAAGAGGCAGTTATGATTTGGGTAAGATGGTTACTTGAATCTTTCAACATTCTCATTTCGATAACTCTCTTCTCCTCACTTAATTGCATAAGTAGCTGCTTTCCATGAAATTGGCTAGTGACAGCACCATGTCCCCCTCAGTCCCTCAGTGAAGGACAATCAACCAGTAGGGAGCGATTTTCATAGTGTTTTGTATTCTGTACTCACGATTGTCTTAGCTCTTTACTCAGAATGCTAGTTAAACACATGAGAGCACTTTCGTCAACAAACTCACATTGCACATGTTTTCCACACTTGGACACTAGCAGGTGTTGGCAGCTTTCACATTCCGGGAATGAGTAATTCCGCTTACAACACGATTGGTTATCCATCTGCACAAAGGTCAATTGCACTACTGCACATCTTTAATACATGGAACAGAATATGCCTTTAGCTGGTTAAGCACATTTATGTTGAAGGGCAATTGTACTTCTTAGTCAAATTCAGGGTCCAGTGGACATTGTTAGTGCCTTGATTTGTTTTTGGGTCTGTATTTTGATCAATGCTGGTTGTCTTACCTATTCTTCTACTGGTGTCAGCCATTTGAGCTTCGACAGCAGAGGCATCAGTGAGACAATTGCTGGAAAACCGGTTAGTTATATAACTACTTGTAACATCACTATGCATATCTTATGATACATTCAATATTCATTGTAATACGAGATTTCTCAACAAATAACCACATGCTGGTAGATCCATGTATATGCTGAGAAAGGGTGAATTGTCATTTTGACTCGGTGCTGTACTCAGTTATATTTGTCTATAATAGCATTTTCAAACCTGAATAGGCTTATATAGATGCCCACAGTGGGCTCTTGGAATTTGATCTCCTCCTTTATCATTGATGGCACTTCTTAAATTGATAGACTGCGTGATGTGACTTGAAGTTGTTTCCTGCCAACCAAGTACTGACCATGTTTCTAATCATGCAGAATCATAATTCAGCCTCTCGTGCTCCACAGAATAACCCTCCATGTCCAACAATTTTTGTGGCGAACTTAGGTCCTAATTGTACAGAACAAGAGCTAATCCAAGTTTTCTCAAGGTACAGAGTTTGCTACTTCTACGTTTTTTTGTTTATTATTTCCCCGGAAAGTGTCACGTGCTTTTGACTTCTTACCAGATGTCGGGGTTTCTTAAAGTTGAAGATTCAAAGCACATATGGGGCTCATGTTGCATTTGTTGACTTCCAGGTTCGACATTGCCTATTCTCTTACTAGTTTTTACATCATTTTGTTGTAGAAGATGCTAGTACATCTCAAAAACCATGATATCGAGGGCTGAAGACATGGCATACCCCTGATCAATGTCTGTAGCTCCATGTAGCGTCGGCTATAGCAGATCCATGGCAATTTTTGGTCTCGCTTAAGCCTGTAACTAACTGCTTCAAGTAGGTCCTTGGGGTGAGTCTTTGGGAGGTTCTTTGCCATTGCCAAGAGCCAGTCATGGATGTGCTCATAGATGTAGGCCAAATCGTAGGACTTCCAAGTCGCAACGGTTATAATGCCCCTTACCAAAGCCTATGGGCTATTGCATTTGGGGCTTTTTGCAAAGAACTTTGCGCACCAAAACCTCTGCGTCCTTTACGTTCTCATGGTTAACTGACAGGGAGAGATCCATGATACGAGATAACAAGAGCGCAAATGCTTTTGTCTTACGAAGTATATGCTTATTCTGGTGCAGGATACTGCTAGCTCGACTGAGGCTCTGAATCACCTGCAAGGCACCATTCTCTTTTCGTCTCCAGCTGGGGAGGGCATGCGTTTGGAGTATCCTTTCAATGCGAGTTTTGTGTTTTCTGTTTTTCCTTTATATGGTTAATCTTTTCTATTTTCCTCATTTTCCTGGTAGTATAGGTGGAGAGATTTTCTTAACTGATACTATCAGATATGCTAAATCACGAATGGGAATGCGGAGGAAGCACAAGTAGGGAGTTAAAGTTGAATGGACCATGTGCAGAGAAGATGATAAGCTATTAACTCGTACCATTGATATGCCTTATGTGATGAGAGAGGCCTCATGTTGGTTGTTGCAATTGGGAGTCCAAGAGCATTCTTTGGTTGATAGCATTTGGATCTTTTGCCATCAATCAATTGCTACATCTCAAGCTGTGAAGACAACCATTGAAGGGAGTAAAATTATTAATTGTCTTCGTGTCTCTGCATAGTAGTCATAATTGATACTATAAAACAGGTTATAGCCTTTTAGGTTTTCTAGTTGTATGCATTTACGTTGTAGCACAAATAGAGAACTGAATTGGTAATACTTGGATATTGGTACGTTATTACAAAAAAAGTCTTAAGTCTGTTATTTTTATGTCAGAGAGACCCCCTGCCGCTCTCCCTCTATTAACGGCATACACATCGCTTGGAGACATCTGGATGTGGGTATTACTGTCTCTTGATCTCCAAACATCTGATGGCAACGAAAAATCACCGCCCATGATAGTGTCTAGAGTGAATATTGATGAACAATATGGAGCTGTATAAAGTGAGTACAATGTGCTTTTAAAGATGAAATGACCGAAGTATATAGTAAATTGGTGAAGCACAGATTTTTGTCTGCAAAAGTTAAAACAATGTGAACAAAGAGGATGAAGGATCTTAATCCAATGTTGTTGTATTTTACAAGGTCAACCCGATTTGCTACCTTTGGTTTTACAGTGCTCCATTGTCGAGTTATAAGATACAATATGCTTCATGGACGTAGTGCTGGCCCTGGTGGTTATCAATATCATAGACCCCTCTGAGCTCACCATTTATGCTATTTTGAGAATCATTGTTGATGCAGGGCGTGTCTACAAGTGATATGTGTTTTTGCTCAAGCACACTAGCCCCTATATTCTTCTGGGCCTTGCAATTGTGAGAGCTATGCTTTGGCTTAGGTTAAAGAATGACTTATTTGGCGAGAACATCTGAAATCTTTTCGATCACTTCAGATTGAAGACGTGGATCCTTGATTCACTTAGGGTTGAGAGTTTTCCCCTTAGCCTTACCATAACACTGATGTTTATACTACTGCTTCACGTGCCAATAGCATCTCCTAAATACTTGTGTACAACTGTTTATTTGTTAGACGACCCAATCCATTGGTGATATTTTGCAACTTAAGGGTTACTTTTAGCGATTTAGGGGTAACTTTTTACAACTTAGTGTATATTTATAACATTAACCTAAGTTATAAAATGTCACCCTTAAATTGCTAAAAGTACACCTTAAATTTGAAAAAGTAGCCCAAGGGTTAGGTCGTCTAACAGTTAGACGGTTACGCAAGAAGTGTTAAAAGGGCAAATAATAGTAATACACCTGAGTTAGTTGATCTCACAGATAATAGGATACTAAATTCTGACTTGCTTTAAAAACATCTTGAGTATAACAAATGAAATTGTGTGGGGGAGAACCTGTATTCCAATATATCCAGTTCACGCCTCTCTATGTATACAACAATGATTTAAGATTGTTGAATGCTTTGACAAACACAAAGCAACAATTGTTCATAATCAATTTTACACTTGCAAAAGATTAACTAGGCAAAGATCTCAGAATGAAACTAACTAGCTGCTTCCAAGCGGTTCACTAATTTCAAGCAACTCGTTTGTAAGACCAGTAAATACAATGGAATCAGTCTCAATTGGCTTGAACTTTACCAGGGCAGAAGGCACTAGATCCTCTTCCTCAAGTGTTGATGCTCTTCCCCCATCCATAGGAAAACATGGGATTACTCGTCTTTTAACTGGAATCGGATGTATCAACTCAAATTCCAAACCCTGTTGTTTCAGTGCTGAGCTCACAAACTCATAGAGAGCGCTTGTTGGTTCTCTTGGAGAGAAGATACCTTGAAGGACCACTCCATCTGGAAAATGGATCCTGATGATAGTTTTAGTGTATCGTCTTCGGGCAGCTTGAGCTTGCTTTTCCCTGAAAGACTTGGGGATCAAAAGTTGAGATTCAGCCATCTTTTTCCTCCTCATCTCAGCTTCTCTTCTCACTTCATCAAGTGAGAGTTTATAGAATGAGTCGGGTAACTCAATCCTCGCTGCAACACTTTCAGGGACTGAGAAAAATACCTTGATTTGACGATCAATGACTTTTGGCTCACTCTGTTTAATCATCTCTGGTTCAACTTCAACCTTCTCATCCATCTTCACTGAAGCTGTAGATGACAAAATCTCAACATTTTTCTTCGGTTCCAGCAATCTTATCAACTCTTTCAGCCTCACAATACTCTCCTCGGATGGCCTATCCATCACTGCCCACATTTCTCCTCCCTCTTCTTTGAGTTCAAAACCAACACATTCTAGCAACTCAATGCCCCCCGTGACTTCCCCAATAGCTTCCCTTATCTTTGGGTTGCTCATCCGGATCCTACGAAACTTGGGATTCTCTGGATCCTTTACTATATTCCCCAACAATCTCAATACAATATCAACTGAACCATCTGATGGGTTCCCTGAAAGATAAGCACCAACACAACCTTCCAATTTGTCTGTGAACTCGGTGGCCTTATTTTCACCACCATCCACAGAACCCAAATCAACAACACCATCACCATTACTCTCTTTTGGATTAGCAATACAAGTTTCAATATGCAATGACACCTCGTCTTCAGAACCAAAACCACAATTACAAACAGGGCATTCAAACACATTAAGTGAGAAACCATTTTTGTTTCTCTTCGCCGAAGTCATCAACGACCCATAAGGATCAAACCCATTTGAGGGCGGGTGATTGGGGTTTGAATCTGGATTTTGAATTGAAGATTTTTGATCCTCAAATGGAGGTCTACCCACTGGGGCACCAGAAGAAGTACTAGATGGATTTTGAGATAATGGCTTTGAATTCGATGAAGCAGAAGCAGAAGCTTTAGAAACAGGTGGTGGGTTTCGATTTATATTAGGGTTCGGGTTTGGGTTTCGGTTCGGATTGACGAACTGGGAGCCACCGGAAGGGCGAGCGAGGATGGGATTAGGGTTCCCAGATGAGGAATCAGAAGAAGAAGAACCAAGAACCCTACCTTGGCCCTTGAATTTGCCAGAAGAAGAAGATGTCACTTGATTATTGACTTTTTTCATGAAACCTTTGAATTTGTCTTTCATATCATCCATATTTGTATCGTTTTTATCTGTCCCCTAAAACTATACAACAACTATGAGCAAATTCGAGAATAACTGATCGATTAATCAATGATGGCGGGCAAAGAATCACAAGAAAACAGACGTTTAATTCACAAGTTCAATTGTTCTGCAGATCTGACAGAGAGAGAAGAGAGAGAGAGAGAGTGCGAACCTGAAGATGTCAAACTATGAACAAATCGGAGCAGCGAAAATTCAAGCAGTGCCCTCTTCAGATATAAGACGATCACAGTGATTTGCGTTTATATAAGCTCATCTTTCTCTCTAACATTCTCGCTTAGGAAATGGAGCCCGGGCACGGGCCGCGTAAAGTGTTCGTCTTTCCATGTAAGGAAAATAGGAATATTTTGTTGCAAAAAATTAACTGATATGACTTTTATACTCCCTCTGTTCCGTAGTTAACTTTCAAAAACAACATATTTTTCGTCCTAAAATTAGCTTTCAAAACTCATAAAATCCTATAACTTTTCTATTATACCCCTCCACTAACTCACAAATACAATAAAAAAATACACTCTCTCTCCAATCACACACACTCTCTCCAATTACTCTCACTCTTTCTATTATTTTATTCTCTCACAATAATATCTCTCTATTACTTTAATTTCTCACATAAAATCCCCCATCTATTTTTTATTCCTTCTATTACTATAAGGACAAATTTGTCTAAAACCACTCACCTAAAATATTGTTCACTCTTAGTTTTTGAAAGCTAATTATGGGACGGAGGGAGTATATATTAAAAATAGTCGGAAACCCCTTATTATATACCACTCTTTGTCATAAACCCCCTATTATAATTTTTATAGTGAGCAACCCTCTTATATGATACTTCTGTCCTGATGGGACCCCCAAACCACCCCTACCAAGGGGTTTCCGGCCAAAAAACAGTTAAAATGACCAAAATGCCCTCACATATCGGAATTTGAAGGTGCAATTGAAGCGCCTAAAGATTGAAAAAGACAATTTGTTGGGTGATATGTGTGATTGAGGAGGAAGTCTAAAGAATTAGAAGCTCAATTTGGTGCTATAATGGCAAAAATATGAGGGCAATTTGGTCATTTTAGAATTATTTTCGCCGGAAACCTCTTGGTAGGGGTGGTTTGGGGCCATTGAGAGTCCTCTCAGGGCGGAAGTACAATATAAAGGAATTTCTGACCACAAAAATTATAATAGGGGTTTTTTGGTATAGAGTGGTATATATTAGGGGGTTTTTGGCAAATTTTCTATTGTTCCTATTTAAGTGTCCTATCAAAGTTAGAAAGTTAAATTAATAAAAAATTTGACCATAAATAAAACTATATAATAATTCTAACTATGCAAGTATACTTTTTGTCTTGTTCTTGAACGGATCTCAACTGGTGCCCGAGAGGGTCCACAAGCGTGGGCAACTGGGTCCCAAAGCTTTAAAACTTGAAATGTGATACTTTTCCATAATATTGTATGAGCACCCCCACAAGGACGTGGGAAGAGCTCAAGACCAGAAATCGGGTCCATAAAAACACTCTAAGGCCTTGTAATCGTCATCGAAAATGAGGCCTCGAGCACCGAAAACGTGGGTGAAAATGGAGTTCGACCGCTCGGAACGCCACTTCGAGCCACGAGGGGGCTTCTTGGGTCTCTCTGAGTCACCACGCAAGCCGGTGGAACGGTTCTCAATTGGCACTTAAGAGGGTCCAAAAGTATGGATTATAAGTAGGCAAAATGGGGTCTTGAAACCCCAAAGTTTGAAGTCTGATATTTATCCCCGACTTTGCACAAACCCTCCAATAAGGACATGGGAGGAGCCCATGGTCGAAAATCAGGTCCCTAAGAACCCTTAGAGCCCCGTAATGGTCACCCATAATAAGGCCCCAAACACCGAAATGTGGGTGGAAGCCTGGAAGAAACTGCTCAGAATGCTCCTCCATGCTATGAGAGGGCCTCTTGGATCCCCCTAAGTGACCACGCATAGGGGTGGAGAGGATCTCAACCGGCGCCCAGGAGGGTACAAAAGAATGGGCTATAATTGGGCAAAAGGGTCTCGGAACACCAAAAATCGAATAGTGATATTTTTTCACGACATTGCATAGGCACCTACATAGGAACATAAGAGAAGCCCATTCTCGGAAATCGGGTCTCTAAGAGCCCTCAATAGGCCTTATAATAATCACTTAAATTAAGGCCCTAAACGCCAAAACGTTTGTAGAAGAGGAGTTAGGCCGCTCGAAGCACCCCATTGAGCCAAGGGGGGGTTTCATGGGTTCCCTTAAGTGACCATGCATGCCGGTAGGGTGAAACTCAACCGGCATCTGAGAGGTTCAAAAAGCGTAGGCTATAAGTGGGCAAATAGGGTCCACGAACCCAAAAAATGAAGCATGATATTTTTTCCACGAAAACGAACAAGCACCCACATAAGGACGTTGGAGTAGCCCATGGTTGAAAACTGATTCCCTAAGAGCCCTAGAGGCCCCGTACTAGTCACCTGAAACGGGGGCCCGAAAATCGGCAAACGTAGGTGCAAGAGTAGTCATCGAAGGCCCTTTACTGGTGACCAATTTCGAATGCCGAAGTCGTGGGTGCTAAATGAAGTTAGCCCATTCAGAGTAACGATAGTGCTAAGGGATTCTTAGGTCAAAAGTGATGAGGCACTAATAAATCTAATAAGTTCCCATGAAGGGGAAAAAAACTGAGTTCAGGTGTCGGGATGCCCAGACATCCGGACGATGGCATTGCCCGGATGTGACTGTACGCAGGGTGTGATTGGGCGCTGGTTTGTCGGGGTGCCCAGGTGCTAGAGTGTCGGGCATGCTTCGGTGACCAGACGCAGGGAGTGTCAGGATACCTGGACAGTCCGAACAATGGCATGCTTGACGCATAAGTAACTACCATGGCAAGCATGAATAAAACAATTACATTCCTCCAAGGATTCTTAATAAGCAACACTTACCAAAGCCATCATCTGATGCCTTTGTAAATCATATGGAGATCAACATGTACACATCCTGATCCTTGACGCCAAAAAAGCTCATGGCAAAATTGATTGAAAGAATTACACTGCTCAAAAAGATTAAAAACGGAAAAGGCATGGAATGGAAATGTTAGACATCTTCCTCATCCCATCCCAAAAAACGAACAAAAACAGCTTCCTTCGGCCTCACCCTCTTATCAATGGTTTCCAGTTTCACGCTGGAATGGTTTTGACCCGAATATCACCTGAACTAACAGATGACAGCTGCACTTTTCTATTCTTTTTGGGATAAATGCACTCTTATCAATCAACGTGCTTCCAGTACAATATACATGACCTTTAAGAATAGCGTAGCTTCTGCCAGTGCAATCACATATACATGGCTATACAAGGATGTACAACAAAGCTCTGCAGCTCCCTGAAAACATTTGGGGGCAGATCTGAGGTGGTTCCAGTTCATCAATTTCATATACATGTAATGTAATATGTACAAATGTTCCTTGTTTTGTTTTGAGAAAGAATTACTAATATCCACCCTTGAACGTAAAGGGTCATAACCTCAAAGTTACATCCAAAGCGCAATATTCCTCACACCTGCACACAAATATAGTAAAAATGAGAAGACCAGGTTGTGTGAATTTTTTTGTAAACAAGAAACCTAAACTACAACTAGATCACAGAGAGGAAAGGCAAATTCAAGGTATCAGAGTATACAACGGAGAACAGCATTTAAAAAGACATCAGTGGACATTGGTTGCCAGTAGTGACGTTTCTAGATGTCCTATTCAATGTTGTCCATAGAATACTAGGATAATGAAACACTAGCTACACAGCAGACGAAAAAGAATCTTACAAACAAATGTGCAATAAGAATTTATAATAGCATCAAGCAGAAAACATGTCTGTTGTACCTCTTTAGACAGCATGTGCATGTACAAAATATCCCAGCTATAGGAATTTTAGCGCCCAATCATAAGAGCTGGAAACTAGAAAGAAGCCACTCCATGCCAGCGCAATAAACTTCTCTGCTTAACTTGGGCTGCTACCAAATACTGATCTCACAGGAACTGATGCTGGAAATTGTGCTGGGGACAACATACTAACTCCTTCTTTGGACATTGAATCCGCACTTGCATGATCAGCCAATGGAGAATAGGGTCTAGTGACTTTCTTTTTCAGGAAAACCTGAATTAATTTTGCAACATATAAGTAATTCTTCACTACATAACAGATCCTCTTTTATATAATTGGTCAAGCTAAATGAAACAGTAAACCCACTTGCTAAGCAGGAGTGGTATGAATTGAGATACTATGTAAAAAATATTCAAGTGTCAATGAACCAAACTTTCTCAAACTTTTGATGCTTATAAAATCGGTATCATTAGCATCATAACCTATTCAATCTGATGTACTAGCAGGAGACTATGTCTCGCCACATAGTTTGATCACCAAACAGCTGCAGGATTACCTTTAATACAAAGGCTCAGAAGATATCTACGAACTTCACATGTATCCCCCCCCCCCCCTTCCAAGAATATCCCTAAGCAGTTTATATAACTAACCCTACCACTTTTCAATTCAAGGCTTCTTCACAAGCATGACTACTGTTGTAAATCATTTGAAGGTTACATGCTTTTGTGTACAACAGCTTTACTAGCTCAAATACATATGCAATTACTACCATCTCCTCTACAGAAGCACAAGAAGATTCATCCTTTCCATACCAACCACTGATTTGAGACCATAATCAACTTCTTCCTCAACTTTGCCATATATCGCTATTGCCAAGTCCTACCGTTGCAGTACACAATATTGAAGTCCTAGTTTGAGCTTCTTTTGTCTCACATGACAGATGCTACTCTCTTATAAAATAGTCACGGACTTTCTTAGGCTAACATGAAAAGCCAAGAAAACCACGTCAAATCCCAACTCAAAAAAGAACACAAAAGAAAAGACATAGCCAAGTGTACAGAATGCAGAGTCTGGTCTGAGCAAGGGTGAGAACAACCATATCACACTACAACAGAGTTATAAAGTCCTCCAGATAATCATCACATAAATTTCCTTGTATGGAGTTAAGAATGGGGCGGGCAGCTATGGGTAAGAGCTGAGACTTCACAAATACATTACAAGGAAGCAAAAACAGGCTCGAGAGTTTAGGGACGCTAGTTGATGGTACTCATGAGTTTGGATTTTAAAGCACTAAAGGGTAGAGGAGTAAAAGATGGTGGTGTGGTTCTTCCAGTAGTGGTAAAGCCGAGGAGTACATTGCTTTGGGTGACAGCGTATAGGAAAAATAATGGGATAAAAGAAAGCTGATGCCATGTGCAGGTAGTCAGGTTGATAATCTTCTGGGGCTGGCAACAGAGAAAGAGGAACCACCAGAATTCTTCTCCTGACAGTCTTA
The DNA here is from genome assembly GCA_030267885.1 of Mesembryanthemum crystallinum. Classification (NCBI taxonomy): domain Eukaryota; kingdom Viridiplantae; phylum Streptophyta; class Magnoliopsida; order Caryophyllales; family Aizoaceae; genus Mesembryanthemum; species Mesembryanthemum crystallinum. The sequence goes on along the minus strand of BSSO01003530.1, from coordinate 2,512 downwards.
GTGACACAAGAATCTCTGATTCGTAATTGGAACATGAATATTACATGCTGCATACTTTCAGAAACACGAACTACTTGCACTTTGTTCTTTGCTCATCAAATGTTTTGTGGGTCTTCCTAAAACAGCTTCCGTGCTAGTCTTTGCTAGTAAAGGGTAATGCGGTAAATTTTGACATGTCTAGACTCAGATGGAGGCAAGAATAAATTATCTGTTCTGTCCAACTCATGTGTAACACAGCCATTTTCTTGAATTGTTAAATAAATCATTCTAAACATTGCCACCTGCCTCTTTTTTCATGCTCCGCAATTCTCTCTTGCGGTTTCTCTTTTGTAACGTCTTCTTAGGCTTCTGCAATCTTCCACCTATCTCCCGTTCTTTCTTGACCATAATTAGAAATACAGAAAATTTCACTGAGGTATACCGAGGTTTAGCGAAAATACACTAAGGTGTACTGACATTCCGGAAAATACACTGAAATACTATTTTAAGAACTCATATGCAACGTATGATTTTGGTGGTTGGTCTGAGTAAATTATACACTAGACACTACCAAAAATAAGAGTAGCCAATGATACAAAATCAAAGGGGCCCTTCAGATGTGACCAATCACCCCCAATCAATGGCTTGTACCCCTTTACATATCCTCCATTTTGGGCCATAAAGCTAAAGAAACGCAGTTTGAAACATATTGACTTCTCGGGCCTATTGTCATTGCCAACCTATGTACTCCCTCCGTCCATCTCAAATGTTGTTAAACCAAATTTGCAAGGATATTAAGATGGAAAAAGAAGTGGGTATTTTTTCCAAATTTGCCCCATGGACTTAACCATTTAAAAATAAATAGTGGGTAGAGAGAGATAGATAGAGAATAGAGATGTAAAGGGTGAGGGAAAATAAATTGATTTTAAATTGGGAAGTGGGTTTATTGTTGAACTTTTTTTATATTATTAGGTTTATAGTGGAGGGGTATTCATGGGAAAGTATGTGGGATCAAATTAGTTTGACAACATTTGAGATGGACAAATATTTTGGGTGGTTTGACAACATTTGAGATGGACGGAGGGAGTATAATTTACTTGATCAGGCCACTAGTATTATGAATTGCATTAAACTTCCCAAAATAGTATACCTCATTGTATTTGAAACGTCGGTACACCGTACTGTATTTTTGCAACACCTCGATATACCTCAGTGAAACTCTCCTTTAGAAGTATAGATTTGGAAAAATCTAGGCTTAGTGTTGGTTGTTGATACCTCCAGAGTTCCTTCAATCCCTTCTTTTGCGAGCAATTTAGATATGACGTGAAAACATATATGAATTTTATTACAGGAGATCGAACGGCTAACCTTCTATTACCTCTCATTTTCCTTCCCCTCCTCAAGTTCGTTTTACTAACACTTTTTTTCTTTCTTTCTTTGGGATCAAATAATGATCTTATTTGTATGGCGAAGGAGAACTTCTCCCAAAATGTATCCCACATCCGATAATTATCCGATACCGGTAGTCAACGGATACTCGATAGATACTTGTAGATACGCACCCGTTATGTTTCCCAAAACGTATACTATATTTGCTTATAAAAAGAAAAGAAATAATTGTCTCTTTGACTCTTTTTTTTTTAATCATATCCTTTAATTTTTATTTTGCTTGATATAAATGAATACTCTTCTAAACTTTCTTTTTGATCACTAGCTTAGGGGTTTCTTTTGCTTTGCTCACTACTTCTCGATATTTGACCAAGTCTCGTTTCACTTGTGATCTTATTTATCATTACACCATATTTTTTACGTCTGGTTTTTGGAGTGCTGGAACTGGAGTTTGCTGGAACTTTTTTTGATTGATGGAGTTTATTGGGGTTTGCTGAAAAATGCCGGAATTGTTGATTTTCATGACTCTAAAGTGCTGGAAATTTCTTATTGTTTGTAGGAGTTTGCTGGGAGTTGCTGGAACTTTTTACTAATTGCTGGAGTTTGCTAAGGTTTGCTAGAAAATGCTAGTTCCAGCAAAAACAACACGAAAAGAACATACCCTTATTTGTAATGTTTGACCTATTTTGTAAAGTTTATTGTTGCATCTTCAAATTGATTTGTTTAGTTGTGTACTTGTGATTTCCGCCCCCCTATCTGGGTCAATTTTCTATATCCTCGTAATGTATATTTTTAGGAAATGCACTATCTCGTAGCGGTATCTGTACACGTGCTTGTCACCCGTATCCGTACCCATGCAATCTAGAGGAGAAGCATAAGGTAAAATACCATGGTCACTATAAGTGAAATGTGAAAGAGTGAAGAACCAACCTGAAACCAGAACGGCTATGGGACAATTCTAATTGTGTTGAGCCAAAACTTTGATACTTAAAAACAAATGTGCATTTCATATTTAAGTTTTGTGACAAGTCAGCATTTTCACATTTAAGGGCTCGCTTGGATTGGGGGGAATAATTAAGGGGGTAATGGAGAAAATTAAAGAACAAAAGTGGAAGTTGGAGGTGGTGGTGAGGGAAAGATTATG
>BSSO01003529.1:0-16318 GCA_030267885.1 Mesembryanthemum crystallinum | reverse complement strand
TATTTGAAAAGCAAGTGGCTAAAGGCAAATCACCAAGGGCTATGTTGTCCAACATATTTTTTCTTAAAACTAGTGCAAAAAGCAAATGTTAAGTTGATTTCAAACCGGAGGGAGTAGCTCATAATCTTAAAGTAGGAAATGATATAGCACCTCAACTAAATTATGTAGTTGATTGATTGTCTTCAAGAGATTAAGAACGAGTTGGAATATATAAAATATATTGTTAAGGCAAGCACAACATCGGGTTCAAGTTTCGGAGAGGTCGGAACAAGTTCGAAGGAGCAAGAGAAGAAGAAGCAATCAAGGACGAGCGAAGGAGCAGGCAAATTGGCGCCCACATACGACCCGTCGGGCAGACTGTTGTCTGCGGGCGTGACCCGCCCGGGTGGGCCCGCACGAGCAGATTTTCAGCGTATGGTGGATTGCTTGCGGGACAATCTTTTGCTATATTTTTTGGGTTCATCTTTTAGGATATTTTCTAGTTTCCTAATTCATGTAATATTCTAGTTTATGGAAAGATAATATTAGGATATTATTTGTTAGAGGGTGGAATCTAGTTATAGTTCTAAATTGATGTAACTTCCTAATTCAAAAAGGTGTAGGATTATGGAATGCCTTGCCTATAAATAGAGGGCTATAGGCTGAGGGTTAAAGAATCTCAAAAGTGTTAGTTGCTTAAGCCGGGGTTGGAGTGCTTGAGCAAAGAGGGAAGCATATTGAGTGATGGTTGTATTGCTTTACTTGTTGAGTTTTAGTAATATAAATTTGAGTGGTGGAGAATTTAACCTCCACGTTAGACACTTGTCTTGTTTGATCTATATTTTGCTTGTGGGTTAATTCTACTTGACCGAATTCCTAACAAATATTAATAGTGGATGATGTATGCCCCCCACCCCCCCCAAAAAAAAAAAAGAAAACTCATATTATAATTTTAGAAAAATTAATGTTCAAAACTTGACCTTGAAATAGGCAAGTGTCATTAATAGTGGATGATATATGCCCAAAAATGAGTGTCCATTTACATTTCTCAACATAATGAGTATTTTTTTTAAGTCGAATAATTGTACCGTGTTATATTTAAGCTATGTGTGGCAAAAATAATTGTTAATTGTATATGTTTTATGATAAAAGAGGGAAAAAAAAGTAGAGAAATAGTTGAAATAATGTTATGAAATGGCATTAAGATAGTTGTTTTGCAATTTGTAAGCTTGTATGGGTAGTTTCTCAAAACAAGTTGTAGATGTACCTAGGGCTGTACAAAAATAGGTCCAATCTGGAAACTCAGACCGGTCTAGACCGGTTGGGTTGACCTGGACCTAGACCTTTTCGAACTGGTCCAATCACCGGTCTTCAAAAGTTAAGGATTCGGGTTAAAATACGGAAACTCGGACCTGAACTCAATTTATTTATTTAATTGTTTATTTAAAACTGCTAGCTTTTAGTTAGGTCCAAGTGGTATTACTTCCTAAATTTCACTGGCCCTACCCAGCTAGGGTTATTTTATTTGACTCAGGTTCCGTTTGTCTCCCTCAAGTCCAGACCCAGAATTGCAGACATCGCATCTTGCAGTTGCAATCCTTGTTAGCATTCGTTGCTGTTGGCTCTCACCCACCATCTTATGGTATTGCTTCTCTTTCCTTTAGTCTCTGACTTGCCCAACTTTTCTTTTTTTATGGATAAATTTTATTGAGGTAAGAGGTTTAGTGAAAATACGCTAAGGTGTAGTGACGTTTCGGAAAATATATTGAGTTATATTACTTTGTAAACTCAACTGCAACACATGATTTAGTAACTTATTTGAGTAAATTATACATCGAGAGCTATCAACAACAATAGTAGTCAATAATACAAAAGCAAAATGGTCCTTCAAATGTGTCCATTCATCCCTAGGCAATGGCTGACACCCATGAATATACCCTCCTTTTGACTGCCGTTACAGCTACAGAAACACCTTTTGAGACCTATTGACTTCTTAGGGCTATTGGCTTTTCCAACCTAATGTACAATTAACTGATTCTGGCCTCCCTTGATAGCGACAAATTTCTCCTATTAGCAATGTCCACTTGCTAACGCTTCAATTTCCAAATCCTTGAACGTAGAAAGGTGGGTGACCGGTGGTTGATGGTGGAGGTGATGGCATGGGAGGATGTGCTAGTGGACTAGCCCCTCGAAATGCGCACCCTTATGTTGCATTGTTGTTGTCATCGCAAGACAGAGACATGAAGGAGAGGGGGAAAAGGGAGGGTGGTGGTTGGTCATTGGTGGCATCCTGGTGGTGGCGTCTAATGGCCCGAAACAGGGTGGCGACGCTCACCGATTGCAACCGGTTTCAGCTACTGCTTGCTGTTGCTTGACAAGGATATTCTGATTTGCCACTTATAATACTCTTGATCGTGGTGTTGTTCTTATGGGTAATGCCGCTCCATGCAAGATATTTGGCATAGGTACACTTCAGTTTAAAACTCATGATGGCACTATCAAGACTTTTACTAATGTTAAACATGTTCCTGATTTGAAGCATAATCATCTGATTTCTTTGGAACCCTTGAGTCCCTTGAGTGTAACTATTCAGCTGAAGCCTGAAGGTGGAGTTATGAATATTTGCAAAGACGCTCAAATTCTGTTTAATGTAAGATCATATGGATCATCCCTTTCATGGGCCCTATCGACGATGTTTTTATTGATCTTTGGTGTTCAGTTCAAGGTGGAGATTGTTAGGAGATGCCCCAAACATCTCAATTTGGTATAATTGTTTCGGTTTGTGGCTTGATAACGATTCACGCTCAGCACTCCATGTGTTCTACCTCTGCCCGGATGTTATTCATCCTCAACGCCCGAGCACAAGGCTCACAAATGATGCGTTGCTGCTGTTCGCATCCCACCCGAGCAGGTGACGCTACTCTGCGCTGCAGAGTCAACTTATGTCCCCGCATCCGGACGGGCACTTGCCTAGGCACGCCTTCACCCGGGTAGGTGACCCTGCTCGGGTTTTCATGCGTTACTGCTAAGCAAGATTTTGCGGGAGTTAATTTTGGGATATTTAATTTCCTTATTTCTCAAGCTCCCTAATTCAAGTATCAAGATCTCCTATTCCTATTTGTATTCTAACGCCTTGGCTATTTATTAAGTAGACATCCTATGCACCTTAAAGATTGATTCACAAGATTATTATTTTGTTTATTCACTAGTTTTTGAGAGAGATTTAAATTTGTGAGTTGAGAGTTTTAGCTCTTGTAATTCCCTTTTGCACACAACGTGCGTTCTTGGGATCCTTATATGTATTCTTCTCATATTATAGTGAACTTTGTCGTCGTTGTTCGTGGTTTTTCTCCCGATTCTCGGGTTTCCACGTAAATCTTGTGTGTCTTGTCTTTGCCCTTTATTTTTCTACTTCTCTAATACTTTCAATTGCCTTGATCTTTATTTGATCGCTTCCGCTGCACGCTCTATATTTCCTTAACACTTTGATATATACCGCCAATGACATTGCTCTGTAACTAGCTACTTGAGTAATTTTCTCTGTCTTTCTGCTTTTGTGGAATCAGGGGGTGTGTGCTTTCAGTCAACGTGATGGATATTGGGACGGAAAGGAGGGATAACGAAGTTGTGAAAACGGGGGTATAGCTAGCATCCTACTCCTGGGATATCACTCAATTACTAGATGAGTACTTTAAAATACTCTCCATTATTAGATGGGTATTTTTAATATCTTTGGGACCAAATAAGTGTTTAAAACTTAAATAAAGTACACTCACTTACACCCATTTAGTGCCCAACCGAAGAATTTCCGGAGAGAATTTCCTGTGAGAATTTAAATTTCAAATATTGCTAATGATTATTTTTTTGGCATTGTTTCATTTTAACAAATTCACCTTTTTTTCCTCCCATTTCCAGCCTTTCTTTTATTTTCTCTCTCCTCTCCTTTTTTTTTTTCTTTCCCTTTATCTCTCTGGTGCAAGCAGTAGTGGGCAGCCATAGCTAGCAAAAATCCACCTTTGCTTATTAAACTCTTCACATCATCTCCCCTACAAATAAATAAAAATCCACCTTTACTTATTAAACCCTTCATATCATCAAACACTGCTGACAATAGCCTGACATGATGGCACTTCATAATTAATTATACTTATTAATTTATTATTGCTATTAACATTATTCATTTCATTGAATACAATAATCTAATGCCTCATAATTATTTATCATGTAAATTGGCTCAAATTCTCATCTCCCATCTACAATAAAGAAAGAAAATAATAAAGAAGACATAAAGCTAGTAAAAGTTAGGAAAAATTTCATTTTGGGTATCTGAGGTTTGGGGAAATAATAAAATGGGTACCTCAATTTTTGGTATTCTCACTTCGGGTACCTTAAGTTATAAAATTTGTTTTAATTTGGGTATTTTTCTTTAACATTGTCAGTCATTCGTTAACAGCTTACCAATCAATAGTCAACAGTATAGTTGAGTAATGAAATGACAAAATAGCCCATTGCATGCATAGCCTCCCATACCCTCACTCTCTCTCCTCCCCCTCCTCTTCCCACTGTCCCACATGGCCACACCCTCACCCTCACTTCTCCCCGTCCCTCTCACTGCCTTGTTGTCACCACCCTGCCACCTCTCCGCCTGACGTAGCCACCACCACGATTGTCGCCTCTCTGTGACCCAGATGGTGGCGTCCTCCCTGGCCCTTGCTCCTCCACCCCATTACACAAATCTCCTCTCCATTCCCTTCTCTCTCTCCTCTTATTCTCTACATTTCAAGCATTCAACAATGGAGGTCCAAACCTCATTTTATTACACTTCGATTATCACCTCCTCATCCCCCCCTCTTTCTCTCTTACCCCGATCCTCCAACCCCAAACGCCCATCCGCAATTCCAACCCAAGCGCCGCCATTGTGAACCACCATCACCACTGATTCCCCCGCCGCCTCCAACACCCTCGCTCTATCTACTCTCCTCCCTTTCCCCCCATCCGCCCTGCCGCCGACACCACCACCTCCTCCATGCCACGACCCATTTCACCCCTGATTCACACCCACATCTACAACTAAAATGGACCCCATATCAAAGACTCCAGCCAAATCTAAAAAGATGGAGCACATATCTCATCCATAGATTCGTGGTGGTTGTTGTCAAGACATGAAAGAGAAAATGAGATCAGAGGCAACGGTGGAGGTTGTGTGGTTGCTGTTAGTCAATCTGTTGTCGCAAGTTTGGATCTAGTGCATGGTGAAGGTTGGATTGAGTGATGGAATGGGATGGGGAAGGAGATTTGAAAGGAGGATGCGAGATAAATTCGAACGAGATTGATTTGGGAGGTTGGATTAGTTGAGGAATTGGGGGGGTCATTATGGTGTGAGACACGGATGAAGAAGGTGGGCAAGTTGGGGTTCTGACGACAGGGGAGCACTAGAGCAGGGTGGCAATGGTGGTAGCCACATAATAGCTAGGGAAGGGGAAGGGAGGAAGAAGGTGAGGGTGTTGAGTTTGAAGTAAGGTGAAATTACCATAAAAGCCCCTGTTTAGAGAGTTGACCATTGACCGGTAAGTATGTTAACGGATTGTCTGACGGTGTTAAAAAAAATACCCAAATTAAAACAAATTTGTAACTTGAGGTACCCGAAGTGAGAATACCGAAAACTAAGATACCCATTTTATTATAACCCCAAACCTCAGATAACCAAAATGAAATTTTTCCAAAAAGTTAAAAGTAAAAGCTCGTTATATCAAGCCACTCTTGATGAGTACGTCGGTGTCAAGATTTTGATTTGCCAATATTACCCTCTATGTACAATGAAACAATTCAGAATAGTCAAGGATGTAACTATAACATTCAAACAAATTACAAAATTGGCAGTTTTCCTGTTTACAATTTTGCAGTAAATTGACCTCCTTTTGCCACATTCTGGAACATGAAGTGGTAAACATATATTCCTCTCTAATGAAAATACTCTTTCTATAAACCGTGCACCTCTGACATCATACCCCATTTTTGTCACAGCGATTGACTTGCGGAGGAGCATTATCCCAACCTCCATAGTTGTAAGCTTACATTGTAAGTGCATGCTCTTTTTAATTACCACTCTTTATGGGTATTGTTCATTTTCTAACATAAATTGCCACTTTTCCCAAATCTGAAATGTAAATCATCTTCAAATTTTCTTTTCATTCTCTAATGGTTTTAGCATTTGAGATTATTTGTTCTACGGTTGTATACTCCACTTTCTGCTCTTGATTATGTTTGGTATACGTCTTATCATATGCAGTTTAGTATAGCGATTAAGAACATGTTCTTTCAATTGTGAAGTTGACGGTTTAATTTGTTTTTCATTGTACTCGCAATGCTAAATAGTTCTTATAATTTTAGCTACTCATTTAAGTGCATATATATGAATGTTATTTATGATTAGTAACACACTAACACTCTTGGAAAGCCGTTTAACCATTGGACAACCTAATTTCAGGGTTACTTTCCACAATTTAGAGATGACTTTTAGTAACTTAAGGTGACTTTTTACAACTAAAGACAAGTTGCTAACAATCGCCTTTAAATGGCGCAAAGTTGGTTAGACGGTTGTATCCAAAAATATGAGCTAATGTAGCTATTTAATTACTGCATTATTTTATTACTCCCTCCGTCCTCCTGTATCTCAATACTTCATTTTGCACAAACAAACAGTTTCTCCATTCACAAGAATTGAACCCTCAACCTTGCTTAAGGGATGAGAGTGTCCAACCAATCACACTACACCAAACGATGACATTAACCACCACTTCAAAAACAATTTTGCTTGTACTATATGGTGCAAATTGACTATGCAGCACAATTCACTCCACAAGGTTAACGCACCAGCCTTAATTAGTGTGTACTTACAAATAAAATTTTGAAACAAAGAACCAAACAAGTTCAAAGAATAAGAAAGATAGAACACTACATTAGTTAAATAGTACATCCTTGTATATTTCGTAATATGTTTGGTCGATCCACCCGGTGGACAAGCACTAGTGTATTTATATGTATCTCCCTAGAAATTAATTGCCACTTTTTTAGGTAGAAGGAAAGAGATAGACATACAACAATGGGTTGCCCACCCAATAGGTTGACCTATCATTCTCTGTACATTTTNAAAAAAAAAGTGGAAACTCTGCCTTTATGGCTTTAACATATAATCAAATAAAGGCCTTTACCGTGCAAGCAAGAGGATCAAGAAAATATTTTATTGTTTAACTGTTTTGATTTCATACCTTGTATGGGTTATTCAGGGGGCATTTGGCTCTTTTGGCAATGTAATTCAGTTAATGTTACGGTGTTGTATAAAAGCTCTAGATTTATTGCAATTTCTTTAGTCAATTTCTCAATTACTAAGTCTGATTTTATTGCTATATTTGCTTATGCTCCACCTTCTGCAGCTTTTAAAAATGAGTTTTGGCCTGATTTGAGTTCTTAAATAGCCACCATTTCTGGCCCCTTTGTTGTCTTAGGTGATTTTAATGACTTGTTTGATAGCAGGGACAAACTTGGTGGTGTCCCAGCAACACCTGCTTCTTTTGAGAGGCTTAAGTCATTTAGCTTCAATTGCAACCTCATTAATATTCCTTTTAAAGGACCACCGTTCACTTGGCGGAAAAAAAATAAGTGGACTTAACAACGTTTGGGAGAGACTTGATCGCGCTTTTGTCAGTCCTTCTTGGCTTAATTTGTGTCCTAATTCAATTATTTCTCACCATGACTTTAGCTCCTCGGACCACTGTCCCATAGTTCTTCACTCTGGTGTAGCTAAGGATTTTATTTCTCCACCTTTCCGCTTTGAAAATGCATGGATCAACCATAAAGACTATGAGTCATTGGTTCGCAAATCTTGGGATTGGAGGAGCGTTTTGAAGGCTCCAACATGTTCCAATTAGTTCAAAAATGTAAATCTCTTAAGCAAATTCTAAAGTTTGGGCTAAAACTAAATTTGGCAATATTCATAAACAACTAAAGGAAGATGAAAAAGCACTTATTAATGTACAAAATGAACTAATGATAACACCTCAAGACTCGCTCCTTATTTCACGGTAAGAACGACTTTCTCATAAGAAAGCCTGTATAGTCAATTTCAATAAATCTTATTGGCTTCAGCACTCTCGGGCAAAAAATCTTATGTTGGGAGATAGAAACACGGCTTATTTCCACACCAAAGCTACAATTCGGAGAAATCGGACAAAACTAACTAGTTTCCAAAGTATGGACTGTGCTAATCAAACAGACCAGATTAATATTTCAGCGGCCATTACTAAATAATTCAAGGCTCGTTTCATGAAAGATAATGCCTGTTATGTTAATCCCGAGTCAGACTTAGCCGATTTACTTCCGGAGATATCTCTCCAAGACAATATTAATCTAACTAGAGAGGATACCGATTTAGAAGTTAAAGAAGCAGTCTTGCTTATAGCCCCTAGTAAATCACCTGGACCAGATAAGTTTTCGGCGAGTTTCTTTCAGTCTTACTGGCATATTGTTGGTCCTTCTGTTTGTAGGGCTGTCAAAGCTTTCTTCCATTCAAGAAATCTCCTTAAAGAAATTAATCAAACTTTTATAGCCTTGATTCCGAAAATTGATAACTCGTCCACGGCAAATCATTTTAGGTCTATGAGTCTCTGCTCTACTATCTATAAGGTTATATCTGAAATTCTCATTCTTCGTCTTAAATCAGTATTGGGTAAGCTCATTCGTCTGCTCCAAGGGGCATTTGTAGAGGAAAGAAATATCCATGATAATATTCTACTAGCCCATGAGGTATTCTACTCTTTCAAATATAAACAAGGCTCCAGTGGATGGCTTGCGGTGAAATTAGATATGAAAAAGCTTACGATCGCCTCGACTGGCGGTTTATCCGAGCAGTTTAAAAAAAAAAACTAGGTTTGATGAAAAATGGATCTCGTGGGTTGAAAGTTGCTTTTCGTCAGCCACTTTCTCTGTTCTTATCAATAATGAACCAGGCCCGACTTTTAATGCCACAAGAGGATTCCGGCAGGGGGACCCACTATCGCCATATCTATTCATTCTTTGTGCTGAAGTTCTTGCCCATTGGCTGCAGCGGGAAAGCAATACGTCTAACAAAAGTATTGGCATCAAAATCTGTCGTGGTGTCGACAAACTTCCATTCCTTACTTTTGCAGAAGAACTATGATTTTTGCCAAAGCAACAAATTCGAGCTGCCAGAAAATCAAAGATATCCTTAATGAATACTGCCGGATGTCCGGGCAAAAGGATAATTTTCAAAAGTCGGCCTTTCAATGTACTAAGAACATTTCCCATCATTCCATTGATGCCTTAAAGGGTATCCTGGAAATGTCATATTCCGACGGGCTAGACAAATATCTAGGTTGCCCGATAATTTCCAATCGGGCAGGGATTCAAGCCTTCACTGAAGTAGTGGAAAGAACGACCTCTCATCTTTCTAAATGGAAAGCTAACTCTTTGTCTCAGGCTGGTAGAGCAACCCTTATCCAATCTACTTTAGCAGCTGCCCCAACTTTTACTATGCCAAGTTTCACCCTCCCCCAACGAAACTTGGACAATTTAGACAGAATTAATAGAAATTTTTTCTGGAATAAGGATCCCTCTAGTAAAGCCCCTAACCTTATAGGTTTGGACAAAATTTGTAAGCCTAAAGCTATAGGGGGTTTAGGTGTTAGGAAAGCTGATGCGGTTAATAAAGCAATGCAAATGAAACTTATTTGGCGTATTCTTACTGAACTTGACAATATGTGGGTCAAGTTTGTTACCAAGAAGTACTTTCCTGGCCAGGATTTCCTCTCTTATAGCACAAGTAAACGTAGTTCATGGCAATGGTCTCATCTTTTAGAACATAGGGACTTATTCTGTCGAGGTCTCCGATGGCAGGTTGGTAATGGCCTAGCTATTAACTTCTGGAAGGATAACTGGGTATCTCAAGGACCATTCTGGAATGAATTCTTTGATGCCAGCTCAGACGACCCACTGTTTGATGATCAAATTCCAGTTAGTTGCTTCATTTCAGATAGTCGTACTTGGGATGTACAGTTATTGGAAAGAGTCCTACCTCCGACCCTTGTTAGTCAAGTTCTTGGTATCCCTATTCTTTCCAACTCTGTTCAGGATAAGCGATATTGGGGCTTGACTAGCTCAAGTATTTTCTCTGCTAGCTTGGCTACCTCACTGCCATGGGATCTCGCTTACGTCTACCCCCAATAGTAAATTTAGTTGGATATGGTGTCTGACTCTCCCGAATAAAATCAAGGTATTCCTATGGATAATGTGTTTGGATGGTCTACCAACAAAACATAGACTGCAGCAGAGTCATGTGGTCCCTCAATAGTGTGTTTTCTGCAATTACCACTTGGAGGATATATAAATCACATCTTTTTTTACATTGCCCTTTTTTCACCTCCGCTTGGAACACAGCTCTTACTCTTTTGGGGAAATCTTTTTCAGATCACCTTCCTCCTCAGCCGGACTTTGTAGATTCTTTAAATTTCCTTTGCCATGTGTTATCTGAATGGGACTTCATATTGCTCATCTTTGCATGGTGGATATTCTGGTTTGCGCGCAATAAAGTAGAATTTGATAACTTACCTAAGAATGTGGCTCAGATTGCACATTCTGCCAGAAACAGTTTTACCGAATGGTATGCTCTAGGGATGCTCAACTCTGAGATTGACAGATCAGGGGTAAAACAAACACTAGTAAACGCAATCGCCAGGACTAGGTGGGCTCAGCCACGTTGTAATTATGCTAAGCTCAATTTTAATGGTTCAAAGCTCAACTTTGGTTTGGCAGCGGATGGATTTGTGATTCAGAACCATGATGGGGATGTTAGTGTGCTAGGTGCTCGTCCTTGTGGATTGGCCTCTATTTTGGTGGCAGAAGCACAAGGTCTTAGGTAAGGCGTTCGAGAGGCACGTCGGAGTGGTTTTAAGAATATTACTATTGATGGGGACAACCTTTCCGTCATCATGGCACTCAGAGGTGAGTGGCACATTCCATGGGAAATTGAGAATATTATCATAGATACGAGACAAGACCTCTTCTTTTTCTCTAATGTAGAGGTGCAGCAATGTTTCAGGGAAGCAAACTCAGTGGCAAATTTTATGGCTAACCGAGGTCATAGTATTCCTCAGCTGTTACTGTGGTCGGATTCTTTCGACCAGTCTCTAACTAACCTTATAGTTAGAGACACTTTGGGTTAATCTCGCAGTAGATTAACTCGGTTTCTTTGCTTTTTCAAAAAAAAAAAAAAAAATATTTTACTACTTATAGTTTTCATTTTTATTTTTTATTGTGTTCGTTTTTCAGAACTTCAATTTGAATAGTAGTTTCTCTCAAATTATTTATTTATAAAAGTATACGAATCTGCACAAATAAATTTTTATATATTGTGATCACGGAATTTTTTTTTCCAAATTAATGTCAATTTTTATTTTTATTACAAAAAAGAAGGGAATATCATAAGAGTAGAGACTTGTAATGTGACCAAGTAAAACTCATATTAATTAAATAAACGTGTGCTTGAGCATTTATACAATCGTGGTTCTGAATCAGATTGGGTAGAACCCAAGAATCAAAATAGGAAGAATCGAACATTTACTCTGAGAGGCATTTTTTAATCAGATGTCGTGAACAAGATGTGGGTTACTGCGTTGATTAAGTGTTTGCAGCTTTAAAAAAAACTATACGTACACAAGCAAAATAAAATATCAGGCGTGATCAGGTGGATTGTATTGATAGTCTAAAAAATAATATTGGCAGGTTAAAAATTGGTACTGACGACCCAAAAACTAGTATCATTTTTTTTCCCACCCAATACCACCCCAGTACATTTTTTTTTTTTTGGCTTACACAGTACTACTTTTTGTTTGCCTAATGCTCGCTTAATATATCAGGCGGCCTGATAAGAGACGGATAGAAAACTACTAGTTGTTACCCCGTACTACGCACGGGTTCATTTATTACTATATAAATACTCCATCTGTTTCAATATAATGTTCATGGTTTGACTTGCGCGGTCTCAAAAAAACACTTTGACCACAAATAATTGCAATTATATAAATCCCAAAACTTATAAAAAGATAATAAATTGCAACTACGATTTAAGATGAATCCAAAAATTATATTTTTACTTTATACATTATTATACTTTTTTGCAAATTAATAGTCAAAATTTGTAAACTTTGACTCGAAAAGTCAAAACATGAACATTAAATATTTAAATTGAAACAGAGGGAGTAATTAGTAACAGTTGAAGTATTCATATTTAGATTCAAGCATACTTAAATTATGGAATACCCAAGAGATGTTGGCCCACTGGTAAACAAGCTTTGGCTTATATGCCAGGTCACGGATTCGAGCCTCCTGGAGAGCACCTACAAGAATCTATTTGTGGAATACCTAAGGCCGTGCGTTAGGAGGTGCCCTTTAGCCACGCCCAGACAAAAAAAAAAAAAAAAAAAAAAAAAAATTATGGAATAGACATGGTTAAATAGTAAAAGAGGAAAACAAAAGTAGAAAAAACTAGAGGATGACTAAATAAAATCATTTTTTTCTTCATTCATGGTTATATTGTGTGTGTTTCAAACTAAAATGCTAATGAATTGGTATTGATTTCACTGCTTGAACATAACAAAATAAAAAGTAGTTTTTACATTTCAATAAACGTCAAAAGATGATATGATTATTAAGCACTTTTTCCATCCCCTAAATGTTATTCCATTGATTGATTCATATATTAACTTCCAACATAATTTCCATGTTGCATTATATGAACTCTTAGGTTGCTTTGAAATAATAATATTACAAACTGCTGGTTTATGTCAGATTAGTTTTACAACAAATAGTAATACTGTAAAGCTAAAAAAAAATTATTTAACTTTTTTCTTTTTATAACAGTGATATGTTTGCAGTGCAAAAATGATAGTCTCTCGATCTCAAAATCTCCTTGGCTGTTACGGTTTCGCAAGTAGTTTAAAAAAGTGGTGGAATGACCATAATACCCTTAGCTTTTGTTTTTTAGTGACAATTGGGTGTTGTTGTGTAATTGTAAGCAAAACATAAAAAATAAACTATCACCGGAGATTCTTCCATCGAGCATTGCAAGGATGTAAATGCACTTTATTAGAGTTTTAAATCCCCATCTGGCATCGGAAAGGTTGTGTTTGGCACCAAAAGCTAGCTTTTGGCAGTTTTTGGAAAAAAGCTACAGCTTAAAGCTTGCAGATTCTTGTTTTTTCTCTCAACTACCAAACAAAGATTTTAGCAAAGCTACAGCTACAGCTGATTTTTGAAACACTTGATAACTAGATTTTGAGTAAAAGCTACAGCTTGAAGCTACAGCTTGTTCTTTTTTCTCTCTGCTACCAAACAAGGTTTTAGCAAAAGCTGCAGCTAAAGCTCACAGCTACAGCTAATAGCCTAATAATACCAATTTGCCAAGAGTGGGTAAGTTAAAATACCCATTTGGTAATTCGGTGCCTGAGTTATGTTATAATTTGTATTATGAGATGCCCCCTTTTTGTTACTACTAGTTTTTATTGTGGTATGGAAAATTGAATATAATTACCAAAAAATTTATAAATATGTACATGTATATTTCTGTTTTTGGAGGCCTCACCCGTGAGAAATTATTATATTGTTTTGAACCAATGATCACTTCTCTCACATAACAAGATATTTAACATATCATTTGTAGGTAATATGGAGTTGATTTGGAAAGCAAGTTTAAGTTACCAGGTAGGCCTCGTTGAATTGGTTGAAGTGTTTTACTCATTCCGTCCCGTAAAGTATGCAAAATTTTATATTTTTGGATATCCCACGACTTTGCTACTCTATAATTAAATTTACGGAAATTTCACGGGGTACCCATGGAGTTTGAGATAATGCACAGCGTGACCAAACTCGTTGATGTTTGCACATGGTACCCACAAACTTTTTCAAAATGCACAGCGTACCCAAATAGAGTGACGGCATGTATATTCCGTTAAGTGGGGCATGTGAAATGACCATTTTACCCCTGAAAATTTAAACTATGTTTTTGTTTGAATTTTTGGAACTTTGCATATGGTACCCAGTTATGTTTTAAAACTTTATGGGTACCATGGGCAAACACTAGCTTAAGTTATTTTTTGTCAAATATTGTGCCCAACGGCTACTTATAAGCCTATATATACCTCAATTTTGCAGGTAGGAAAGTAAGAATCAATAATTAATCCCAAAAATCTCTTAATAAACATTGAATTGCATCCCCAAGTGTGTTAATTTGTTGTTCTTCTTTGTGCTATATTTTTTGCTAACATCTTTATGGTTGTTTGTAATATTTAAATTATGGTAAGTTCTTGATTACAATTTCTTTCATTAATATCAAACTTCATACAATTTCTTGATATCAAACTTCGTACAATTTCCAATTCATATCATAACAACTATAAAAAGGTACATATACATAATAACGACTATCTTAACAACGATATACACAAAGGTTGAAAGCTATTCAAGGTTTTTCTTAATTTTCGCAATACTCTCTTGTACGCCTTGCATAATATTTGGTTCACTACTTTGAAATGATTGTGCCACAATTCCATGATTCTCTTCGTCAATTACGGAAGGCGTATACCATTGGAATTACACTTGTAGTACAATTTGCACGTGTTATTCAATTTCGATGATTTAATTTCCGCTCTTTTTGTAATCCAGCATCTATAATAGGTGTTTTGCACAAGAATGCTCCGAGATCCAATAGAACATCAATAAAAATCCATGGTTCAAATCCTACAAACAACTATAAAGAAGTTAGCAAAAATATAGTACAAAACAAGAACAAGAACTTAACACATTTGGGGATGTGATTCAACCTTTAGTAAGAGACTTTTGGGATAAAACGTTGATTCTTACTTCCTTACTTGCAAAATTGAGGTATATATAGGCTTAAAAGTAGCCGTTGGGCACAATTTTTGACAAAAAATAACTTAAGGTAGTGTTTGCACATGGTACCCATGAAGTTTTAAAACATAATTGGGTACCATGTGCAAGTTCCAAAAATTCAAACTTCATTCCAACAGTCATTTCACATACCCCATTTAATGGAATATACACGCCGTCACCCTATTTGGGTACGCTGTGCATTTTGGAAAAGTTTGTGGGTACCATGTGTAAACATCAGCGAGTTTGGTCACGTTGTGCATTATCTCAAACTTCGTGGGTACCCCGTGAAATTTCTGTATATATATTGAAATGTCAAAACTACCAAAAATATTCAAATCTAAATAATAAATGAGGACTCAATAAGTTTAAAGTATCAATTACTTCATAATTGAATCATAAAAAAAAAAAAATTATATTTGGACACCTCTGTTGAGTTATTGGTTTTGATGATAACAAACAAGTGAGCTTAATTGTTCTAATTTGTTGCAAGATGTTTTTGTTTGATGTTTGAAGGTTGATCAAGTTGTTGATGATTGGACCTTGGTGCTTATTGAAGATCAAGAAGAGCAAGAAGTCTTTGATAGTTGAGTTTTTAATGTTGTAACTTTAGACTTCTTGTGAGTACTTATTATGTTAAGGATAGACAAGAATTATGCGTGATAGAGTATGGATCAAGTTCTATGAGCTTTGTTGTTTGCTAGTGGAACAGTTCCAGGTAAGCTGTTCTACCCGGCAGCAGCAGTGGACGAAAATTACATAACATAATATATGTGATTATTCTCAATTACTTTATGTAATGTTCTGGAGAATAATCAGATGTATTAAAGCAAGTAATTATATGAGATATATTTGGTCAATAGATTTTGGGAAATTTCATCTCAACTTGGGCACCAAGAATTTCCCTTAAAAAGGACTTTCCAAAATATTAAAAGATAAAAATTCCATATCTTTATGAGCTGGAAATTTTTATCTTAGGAAAGTGGTTATTGACTGAATTTCTATTTAGTTAAATCTCATATACTGTTTCCAATTAGTTGACACGTTTTATTGAAAAGAATTTTTAGAGTTCTAGTTTACATAAACTTGTGTTATGTATCTAGACGCCCATTGGAAACATACTTGGCTTGGGAAACAATCTACTGCACATCTATAAATTTAGGTAGTGCATTAGATCTGTACGTGTGCTTCAAGGAAATTTCGTCCATAATATTAGTGCTCATAATTGTAATCCAGTTTCAGTTAACTATTGAGAGCTGGAACTGGTCCATACTTGAGAACGTTAATTTGAGTCCTCCTTGCATAATCTAGTACGTAGGATTACTTTGTAATTCTTCTTTTCGGGAAACACATCTTGTTCTTTTAGCTTCAGGTAGAGTTA
>BSSO01003528.1:0-16323 GCA_030267885.1 Mesembryanthemum crystallinum | reverse complement strand
GGGTCTTGGTCAATTGGTGTCTAAAAACATTTCACTGGTTGGAAAGTGGTTGTCGCGAATTTCTTTGGAAGGCGGGTCTCTATGGCACTAAGGTATCAGGAGCAAGTATGGTCTCCTACCAAATGGATGGGACACCCTTTTTGGATCTCTTGTTTCTCATGTTGCACCATGGAAGCTCATCTCCTTGGTATGTTGCTTTTTGTATTCCTTAGTAAGATTTAGAATGGGCAATCCTCTTCGTGCTCGCTTATGGAAGGATGCGTGGAAGGTGGATGAGTCCTTTACTTCCATGTATCCTCGGGATTATCGTTTGTCCATTCTTCATGACGCACCAGTTTCAGCCTTCTTTTCTGCTCATGGTAGATCATAGGACCTCCATTTGCGCAGGGGTGCCTATGTTTGATACCGCCCAACAATTGTTGCTGCATTGAGGACATTTGTTGTTAATTCAATTTTTTCGTTCATCAAAAAAAAGAAAAAGAAAAAAAGAATGTGGAGTGTGGAGTGAGGCTGAGATAGAGGGTTGGTGGTAGTCGTTTAATGATGAAACTGAAATTGGTTAGGGGAAGCTCAATGAATAGAACAATAAGGTTCTGGTGCTTTTAGATAAAGAAAGTATGACCTTTTGTTGGAAATCCTTGTAGTTGATCGGGTGATTAGTGAGGGGCAAGAGGATGAGGAGTTGTCTAGGAGTAGTGTAGAGCTGAAGAATACCTTGGAGGAGGTGCTTTTGAGGGAGAGGGAGAGGCAGAGGTGAGAGACAAAAATTTTTGGTGAAGTGGGCTAAGCAAGATGATATGATTTCACGGTTGTGTTTGTTTTTTTTTTTTTTTTTTTTTTTTTCCTTTTGTGCTTAATTGCTGAAGAAAATTTTTTTCTATTATGGAGTTGGAGACTGGAGACAAGGAGGTGGTGATGAACTTAGGGAGGAATTTGGAGATCACAAGGATCTACATAGACCTTTGCTAAAATAGATTCAGATGGTACGATGATTGAGGTATTGATTGGACCTCTATCTTGTGTAACCTTAGGAGTGGTTGGAAAGACACTTTGATTTGGGGGTGTGGAGAGAAATGTTTCGGATGGACAGGGGAAACTCTGAGGCTGGAGGGATGTACCATGGATTTGTCCAAGATTGTTGGGACGTGTCACGTAGGATCTTTGTATACAAAGTTTCAAGTGAATGGGATGATGTGCAGAAGTCAACTCCAATTTTACTTTTAAGCAAGAAAAAAAAATTGTATTAAAAATGAACGAAAGATTACAATAAGTGGACGAGGTCCTTTTAACATCAGTACAAATGAGCCCTCTAATAACCGTGAGCCCGTGAGGACTAGCTCAACTAGTCAGAGCTTTGAGATTCCTGAGGTTCCTAGTTCGTGTACTTGAGGTTTTCTTGGCTATTAACTTTAGTGCCCATGGGATTGGTCAAGCAAAGCCCGGATACCCATGTTATAAAAAAAAAAACAAGTGAGCCCTCCAATCACTCTGACAAAGGGACTTGCGGGAAAATCTTGTGAGCAAAAACCCACATGGAAGCAAAATAAACTATTGTTGTGTGCAAAACCCCCAATGAAGCAACATAAGCTATTCTATTTCAAACTAAATCGTCTGCTACATACTATTTCCTAGACATCACCAAATATACCATAAGAGAGCAAACATAGCAACCTCCAAAGAATATTTCCCTCTTTTTAGACCCAAAACCTCTCTGTCCAACCTTCAAACCGGAAGGACATACTCAACACACTACAATTTGCCATTTAACTTCTGTTCGTTGCTAAAGTGTTTAAGTGGGTCTAAAAAATATAGAAGTAGGCTCTATAAAAATTGGGTTTAAAATAGAAACCTTACAAACTAATGTGAGTCATACGATCTTAACATCCCACAGCAAAGATTTTAATGGTGGAACAAATGAAAAGGCGGAGGCTGGATATTACTCTAATGGCAATATGCTAACAAATGAAATTTGATGCATTTAATATGGCTTTGCTTCTATTACATAAATTGATCGCACCAGGGGATGTATAGTGTAATCACGAATTATGATGCCTCCATTACATAACTTAATTACAGCAGGGGACAAGTAGCAATGGTGCATAGAAACTCGGAGAGAGTCTGTCAAGGGATAAGGTTGAACAGCTTTTGTTTTCAAAGCACACACTTGTTGCTGACCGTACGATTAAATTAACTTGATAGCTGAGACTTATTATTAGTTTGTCTCGTTTTATTTTAAGGAGGGTTTCCCTCCCCTATATTATATACTCATGGTATCAAATAGCGTAACGTCCCTTTTCTCTTCTTTGCAGAAAAGCAAATTGTAGGTTGTTAGTTACTCATGATGATTATAGCATGATGTCAAAGCTGCCCAAGGAAAAAACTTCAGTGGTGACTATACTAAGAAACCCTGTCGACCGTGTATTCAGTATGTACGAATTTTCAATTGAAGTAGCTGCTCGGTTCTTAGTGCATCCTAATTTAACTTCTGCCACACAATTGGCTGGACGGTTGCGGAAGAAAAGCAATGCGGTCAGTACCCTAGATATTTGGCCATGGAAGTATTTGGTCCCATGGATGAGAGAAGATCTATTTGCTAGGGTATGTTGTTTTGATATTTCTCCCATTGATTTTTCTTAAGCAGTTAAAAATACATTGCCTTGAGATTTTTTATTTGCTCTTTAATCTTATGCTTTCTCCATACTCCTGCCATAAATAGCTTCTAAATTATCATCAAACTTGGAAACAGTCCAAGGAAGCAGCATTCCTGTTTCTTCAAAATAGATCCTTGGTGGGTTTGTGCTCTCTGAGATGCACTGCTTGTAAATTATTATCAAACTTGAAAATAGTGCAAGAAAGGTTTCTCATACTGAGTCGTGAATGACGCTCCATTGTATTATGCTCTTTGAGATCCACAGCATAAAATATTATTTCTCTCTCTCAATAACTCCCCTGGAAAAAAAAAACATGCTAGTTTTGAAGTGTTATCTACTTATCTTTACAAAATATTCTATAAAGTTGATATATATATGTCTTGTTGATTCATGTGAATCTTTAATAAAATATCTAGTCCCAAATTTTTGGGCCCATAATGTAGTATTTGTTATTTAAAAAACCACCCTTTTGCCAGAGTGGTATTAATGAATTTATGGGGCCCCGAATGGAATAGTAATAACTTATGCACATACCATCCAAAACTCACTCTCCAGCCATAATCTTTTGATAATGTTTATCTTTCTTTGTTCTTTGTTGTTCTTCTTCTTTTTCCCTGTGTTTCCTTTTTTTTTTTTTTTTTTCCTTCATTGTCGTTAGATATATTTTTCGAAAATTTTCGAAATATTGAAAGGCTTAAATGAATTTTAATAAAGTGCCCTTAAATGAATTTTAATAAAGTGTCCTTAAATGAAATTTTTGCTCAAATCACACATCACGAAGACGTGTTACATAGACTTGCAACTCGCCTAATAGAGCATACAAACATCACGAGATAAAACTATGCTTGACCTCCTCCTTGGCAGCATATCATTAGTGTTTTATCTTATTCAAAACCAATGTCCACAAACACATTTGTACTTAAGAGGCACATTCACCTTGCACAAACTATTTGCAATAGGGAACCTCGAGTTGTTATTCCCAGCCATGGTAGGAAAGATTTACCAGAGAACTCCCTTGAGGAATTACCAGTCCACCTACCATCAACTCGCTCAAATAGCACAACCTCCAAAACTCCTAGCAAAGCAGTTATCTTCTGCATTTCCCACTTCTCGGGAGGCTTCCACAAAGTAAATTCCTAGTCGAGGAAGTAGAACTCAGAAGTTGTGGTAATGGACAATTAAAAGAAGACTCTAGGAAATCTCAAGCACAATGGCTGACCATTCCTTGAACTATCCTTCCAGAACATAATCAACAAACTTTTCCAAAGTTCCAATAGTAGTATTGGAAAGAAAAGGAAAGAAACCTTGGACACAAACTTCCATGGGCTCACTTGGGTTATTCGTGAGCTAGTTTATCCATCCCAACCATTAGCATGCTCACTAGAGCAGTATTTTGTCACCTCCCTACCAATCCAGCCGCCCTTCCTCTTTCAGCCAACATATCAATCCCCTCATCAAGTGATCTTTTATTTTCTTATCCATGCCATACCATAAAACATTGTTGACTATCCTCTCAATCCTATTAGCAACAACTATTGGGATGTTAAGGGCCCGTTTGGCCAAGATTTTACATAAAAACACTTATCCATTGCATTTTACTCTTCCACCACCCACTCCTCCATTTTAACTTCTAAGAAGCTGAAATGAGGCTAGAAAATAGAAGTTCCTAATTGTATTGTCTACTTCTAACCTCTTTTTAACTTCTGAGAAGTCAAAATGGAGGAGAATGTTGTGAAGGAGTGGGTGATGGAAGAGTATGGAATAGATAAGTGCTTATTTTCTTAAGTTTGGCCAAACGGGCTCTAAATAATAAAAAGGTTGTATAAATTGACACTAGACTGATAAGGTTGCATGATAGTAATCCTCCCACCCCTCCCCCCCAAAACAGGAAATTTCTTAATGGTGCCCTTGTGTTTTTCACTTTTCTATATGGAGGACAATGTTCTCTACAATTCTACACGGTGCCCCTATAGTTTTAAATGTTCTACATGGTGACCGTTGTTAACTTGAACATACTATTTTCTTTCAATTGGACATTTTCTTTGCGTTCTACCCTTTCTTATGTCTTTATATTCACGTTGCTGCTATTTGGAAGTCCTAAACAGTTCATTTTGACGCATTCTTTTTCATTTCTTTATGATTGAAGTAGTTATCTTTCCAATTTTGTATAATATTTGCACTTTGATGACTTCTAAGTGGCAATAGTAAGTTATTGGAGTTAAGGAAATGTGTTGGGTAATGGGGATGAGTTTTATCAATGAAACCTTTCATTTNTTATGAGAAAAAAAAAAAAGTTAGCGAGAGGGCACCACATAGATTTTGTGAAAATTGAAGGTACAATGGAGAATTTGAAAAAACATTGTCATCCAAATAGAAAAGTGAAAAACACAGGGGCACTATATAGAATTTCCCCCCCAAAAAAAAAAAAATTTAAAAAAATTTATACCCACTGCTACCCATCTAACTGTTGTAAGATCCATTGGATAACTTGCTCTAAAGAAGACTCCAAATGCAGATTTCAATCGATTGACACTTCCAATTTTGTAAGCAACCAATTATGAATTTGACAAGCCGCCAAAATAGTAAACTCCGAAATGAACCCCTGATCCACATTAATACCAGCCAAGATACACTTATCCAGATTGACCCACCTCCCTGAGAGAAACTTAATGATCTGCTGAACTGTGAGGATATGTTTGAGCTTATAAAGATCAACAAACAAGAAGAGCATCGTATCATCCTTTATTGCGATCGCGACGTGCACCCAAATTTTCCACCCACCATCAACCCTCAATCTTACCCACTTTCACACCCCAACTCATTTACTTCGAGAGTGCATAGAAAATCTGATAGAGGATTACCTTGCCTCAACCCCCTAGATGAAGTAAACTAGTAGCTCGGCAACCCATTGCCATCACCAAAATTGATGCATTGGAGAGTCAACCACTAATCCACTGCTCCTTGAAACCCGTTTGTCGAAACACCATATCAATTAAGTGCCACCTTACCCTATCATATGTCTTCTCAAAATCTGATTTGAAGACTATACCTTGTAGCCTTTTGCGCCTGGATTCATCAACTACGTCATTGGCTGCAAGCATAGCATCTAATCTGCTGATCTTCCTCTGCCAAATCCACTGAATGAGTTGGAAATAGTAAATGACAAGACCTGCCCAACTCTAATACAAGTGCTATCAAATACCGGCCAATACGTCGAGTATTGGCCATTACGTATCTGTTTTTGAAGTTGCCGATATGCGAAATCCCTGTACATCAAGGGATGTACGATATGGCGATACATGACCGATACAGCCGCTATTACGTGGATGATACGATCCATAGATTGCGGATATTCGCCGATATAACCGATTCATGGCTGATACAACTGATGAAGTCGCCCTAGATGTTTAAGGCCTGTTACTTAAAAGTCTCTCCACGGATCGAGGGAGATGTAACGGCCTTAACAGCCAGGTCGACTACACTATGGCCATTGCCAAAATTCATACCATGACGATCGTGACCCGATACACCGTATCAGTCTGTTTTGCATCGATGACTGTTACCTTGATTGTGACCGATACCACGATATCAAATACTAAGAACTCCGATGATGATCTTATAAACACTCGTAAACTAGGCTGATTGGACAGAAGGCTCTAATCTTATCGGAGTGATCCTTTTCTTCGGCACCAAGGAAAGATCGAGTCAATGCTCTTTCAAAGAACTCCCTTTTCTAAGTTCTTTCAAACTCCAAGAAGATCCTCTTAATCACCCTCGTCAATCGTGGAAGAAAGCCATAATGGCCATCAGGGCATCAGGGCGCCTTTCTTCTATCCATGCTAAAGCTGCAGCTTTCACAGGCTCTCGATCGTGAAGGAATTGGAATCCAATCCAACCCCTCAATTTATTGCCTCTCTAGCACCTCTTCCCTAAATAACACCCTGTTATTAAATGCAATATTGTTAGTTGACTGATTTCATCCCATCAGACACCAGATCCCCATTGTTGCACTCCAGCTCATCAAAAATCTTTCTCCTTTGAATGCGAAAACTAAACTATTACTCCTTGATCCTCGTTCTTTAAAATCATGTGTATTTTCATGCTTGAGGCTAACAAATGATGTAACTTTAACTGATTACTTGCAATATTATGCTTATCCTTAATTTTCTCTAACATACCTGCTGTCAACTTGCTGTTTCAGACTATTCTTATGCTTTAGGCTAGATCCTAGCTGACGTGGTGGTTGCTAAGTTTACTAGGTGATCATCACGGACCATTGTACCGTGTTGAAACATAATTATATCCTGTCAGTATTGAATCTTAGGTTGTGCAGGATACTTTCAATACCAAAGTATCAGGTTATTCTATTCAACTTATGTTTCAAAGCAAAACTAAAGAATTAGTGGGTTCTTTACTGCCAAATTTAGTAATGACTATGTTGTATTTTGTGATATGGTGAGCTGATGTAAAACATAGGCATATAGTATCCTATTAAATTTTTGATGTAGTTATGTAGGAAGGACAACATATAATCCAAAAGGAAAATCAAGAAAAGCTGGCCTTGTAGGTGCTAGGTGTTCAATATTCTCCCCTAATCAACAACGATCATTCCTTTGGCATGACACTCTTATTGGCCAATTCTGAAAGACTGAAGGCCCATGACACTTTGATCTATCTCCTTTCATACAGTTTGGCCTTTTTATGGCCGGGATCTTTTGGCTTAGTGCTGAAGTTATTGTTTAGTTTTCAATGAATTTGTAGACAACTTAAGATAAAACTTAAGTTGTTTCCGTATTGAATTTTCATTTTTGTTTTATTACTTGTTTGTAAGAGGATACGGAGGGTTTATGAAAGAAAATTTTTCTGACTTATTTTTTTTATTGTTTACATGTACAGAGAGATGCTAGACTGCAAAAGATTGAAATTAATGTGGAAAGGAATGACTCATACAACATGAAAGATATTGCTATGCCGCTGCAACAATATATTAATGATCCAATAGCTTTGGACATTGTTCACAATGGGGCTACTTTTCAGGTTTGTCTGTCCCTCTTCGCAAGAATTGGATCTTTATTGTCATCTTGTGTAGCGTCTGGGTTGCTTCAGACTGACCGTGCACACTTGCTTTGGTTTTTTTATTTTTATTTATTTATTTAAATATAAACTAGTTTGTGATATATGTTATTCAGTTGTTTGTGCCTACATCATTTTGTCCAGCTCCAAGAAACATGTAGCATTTCAGTTTATGCAACTACCCATTCTCTGTCATGTTCTTTATTACTTAAACTAGGAGTATTGGAAATCCTCTTCGATCAAGACAAAGACTTTTCATAAGTGATAGGGGTGAATCTTAAGTCTCTCAAATTTTCAAATATATGCCAAGACATAAAATTGAGTGTTACTTTTTGGACTTGGCTTGCATCACAATGAGAATGTTGCTCATGTTGGAAGATAAGATCGGGGAAGCCTATTTAAAAGAATTTCAAACATCCACAATGTGAACCTAATAGAGGTTTCAAGATTGAGAGTATATGATTGAGGTCAGAGGCAAGGATAGACCATGGCAATGCTTAACTTTAGGTTGTTCATAGCCTTGATACTCTTGAAATGAGTGGGGATACAAGTACCAATTGTTAGTAACGTGTTCTATTATGCATATAGAATGGCAGTAAAAACACGGCACTCTTCTTTCTTCTCTACTCCATTGAAAGGGGTTATAGCACTTAGCAAACTTAAAGGACTTTGCTCTATTATTAGAATGTGTCTGGGGTTCTGGGATGGACTACAAGTACTGTAAATGAATTATACAAATACCAGAGACAAGCCTAAGTGCCTAACACACAATGTAACTATTGGGTCTTTTGGGATGTAGTATTGTGGACTTTGGCAATCGTCTTGGGACATGTAAATCCAGCTGCAGTAGTCGGCCATGGATTTCATTGTGACGCTCTTCCTTTTACTGTCAACATGCTTTTTGTCATGTTTCTTCTTTTTCTTTTTCATTTCTTGTTTCTCATTGACTTGTAATCAAAATCCATTTCCCAACTAGCTAATCTAGACCATTTACAGGTTGCAGGACTAACAAACAACTCGTATTTATCAGAATCACATGAAGTGCGCACTTGTGTCCAGAAGTATCATTTTTTGGGTAAATATGTTCTTGATGTGGCTAAGGTAGTCATTTCTGCTCTTGAAGGTCGTGCCACATTTTTGACCTTATAGTTGTCACAGCCTAAAATTGTCATAACATTTTTTCCAAAACTTCCAGAGACGGTTAGATCATATGTTATATGTTGGACTGACTGAAGACCACAAAGGATCCGCAAGAGCATTTGCGCATGTGGTTGGTGCACAGGTTATCTCCCAGCTGGTAGGATCAAACTCTAGCATGGAACAGTTAGCTAATAATATATCAGGTCCGTTATGCAGAAGTATTCTATTGAATGTTGGTGTCTTTTACATGCCCAGGACTCACAGCGGATGGTGGTTGAGATAGCTCTTCGAGTTTATGGTTTCAAAATTATGCACAACTTCCGGAATTTATGATACATTAATTTAGCTTTTATTCTGAAAATTATCCACGCACACTGTTTTATCATCCATATTTTAATGAATAGTAATTGTTACGTGCTATACTAACTAAACTTTTCCAACTAGGATAGTAATTGTTACGTGCTATATCAGGTGAAAAATTGAGATAATGAAGGTCATGTCAAACGTTTATTTATTTATTCATTTTTTACAAATTAGAGAATGAGTAATTTGAGTGATTAAACAATGTATGGTTTATATTTCTTTGTAAAATTTTTGGCAAGAGAAAGGGTGCGATGAATAGATTGTAGGCATCAGCCCAGAGGAAGCAGTGAAAATCAGTTTGCTCTGTTGTAAGTTAACTGAAAGATCACCTCAAATAGTTTTAGATGATATAAATAGCATACCTAAAAAATACACTAACATCATTTCCATCCAAATGCGTCATATCACTCAAAAACTAGCAGTTCTTCAGAAGGTTTTCCTTCCTCCTGAAGCCTCCAAAATCTTAGCTGTAGAACAACTATAATATTGTGACAAAGCCAATATTAATCCATAACTTCAAGGAGCATGTCCACAGCCTGGCCTTACTTGTCTTCTTTTCAGTGGGTGCCATCCCCAGCTTCGCCCATGTCACTTCGTTTATAATCTTATCTTTCCTAGTATAATGGAGATCAATAATAATTGGAAGTTGACAGGGCATGATAAAAGCTAAGAATTAAGATACAACGATCAGACTCAAGTTATCCAGCCAGAGAATTAACAGGATGTTTTAGAATGAGTTTGTTCTGGAAGTTTGGTTTGGGAAAATATTGTCTACTCCCTCCGTCTGCAATTGGCCTTCCCAATTGGACTTTTTGCGGTCTACAAAAATAATCTTTGACCATTGATAGCTTATACATTAAAATAGCTAAAATAATATGAGTGATTTCTTTTGAAACTACTCTTCAAAAGGAACCAACAGATATTTTTGTACATTTTTATTTATCATATGTTTTGAATGGTTTGTGGTCAAAGTGTATGAACTTTAACTCTTAATTTCCGTTTGGGAAGGTAAATTCTGGACAGAGGGAGTATTTTGCTTATCTGTGGGTTTTTGCTGGTAGAAATTTCCAAGAATCTCTGTCATTTGTAAAAAGGGCTTGGAGGGTTTTATTGTTTTGACACTTATGAGAGGACTCCATGTCCTTTTCTTGGAATCCTTTTGGTAATCCAGCAAAAATACATGAGAGCGATCTATATTCACCCAATATATACCTTGTGAATCAAAACATGGTAAACCCAAGTGATGTGTTATGACCTGAACAGCATAAACCCTTTATGATCAGATTTGAATTGACTAAACTTGGGTCCAATGTAAATGCCCTGTTTTCCATGTCTGGGACCTTGTCTTGTATTGTCCGTCACTATGATTTGGATTGCAATGTAGTATTTCTGATAGCTTTTCTTTTCTTTTCTTTTCTTTTTACATTTATATTTGTTTCTTGGATTTTTTGTGGGAAACCCCCTTGTAAAATGGACTTTTTGGAAAAAACCACCTTATAAATTTTTTATTGTGGGAACCCTCCTTATAAAAACAAAAGGTCATGATGAACACCCCTTAAGTCATTTTTTGCCCAATTTAAATGAGGTTTTGGCCGATTTATCCTTAGTCTTTAAGTATGTACTTGCTTAAAATATATAATACTCCCTCCGTCCCGCATTTAGCTTTCAAAAATTGGGAGAGCACAAAATTTTAGGTGAGTGTTTTTAGACATATTTGGCCTTATAGTAATAGAAGGAATAAAAAATAAAAGGGGAATTTTATGTGAGTGATTAAAGTAATAGAGATAAATATTATTGTGAGAGATTAAAATAATATAAAGAGAGAGAGTGATTGGAGAGGGAGTGTTTTTTTATTGTATTTGTGAGTTAGTGCAAGGGTGTTATAGGAAAGTTATTAAATTTTATGGGTTTTGAAAGTTAATTTTGGGACAAAAAATATGGAGTTTTTGAAAGCTGATTGCGGGACAGAGGGAGTATGTACTTAAAGGATGAGGGCAGATCGGTCAAAACTTTATTTAAATTGGCCGAAAAACGACTTAAGAAGTGTCCGTTATGGCATTTTGTTTTTATAAGGGGGTTCCCCACAAAGTTTTTTTTTTTTTTTTTTTTTATAAGGGGGTTTTTTCCGAAAAAACTATTCTATAAGGGGGTTCCCCACAAAAAATCCTTGTTTCTTTTACTGAAAAATTTCAAGAAGATCCAGAGTGACCTTGTTTCCCTTTCCTTCTTTCTTTCACCTATGATATGTCATCCTATTGGAATTCAGTAGGTTAATGGCATTTTTCGTATACAACTGTTAATTATTACACCTGTATACTAATGCTGCAGAACAGAGTTCTTCAGCTAATGAGTTTGAACGTGAAATTTCCCCTCGCGAGGTTGGTAATATACCAAGTTTTATACTTGTATGTAAAGAATCTAGCTGCAGTAGTACTCTGATGCTTCAGTTTTGCATGTATGACAGAATAGCCCTGCTGATGAAAGTATGAGAGGAACTCTACCATCTGATGTGGTTGAAGGATCGACCAAAAATGTAAGCTGATTTATTTACTAGATCACATTTTCTCAATTTTATGTATTTGTTTTCCCCAACACCAGAACTTACAGCTGTCACTCATTACAGAATATGACTGTTCGAGAACTTATGGAAACTTATGAAGTTTGCATTAGTGGTTTGCGGAAGTCTCAGGCACGGCGGCGGACTAATTCGCTAACAAGGATATCCCCTGTGAAGTTTTCAAAGGAGGTATAGTATTAGTATGTGTCACAGTTTCATGCCTGGCCAAAATAATGAATAAATTGGAAGACAGATGCCTTATTATATAGGGAAAGGTTCCATGACTCCATCTCTCATGAGAACCATATATCTTGTATATAAAANCCCCCCCCCCCCAAACCTCCCATTTAAAATTGTAAAAAGATGGAAGGTGGCCGATTCAATTCCATTTATGTCGAGCTGGGCTGGGAATATGAGTGGGTATCACTTAAAGTACCTTCTTTGAGGATGCCCATACAGTTCTGTTTCAGCCATCATCTTCTGTTGCATACTTTGATGCGAGACAGTTACTACCTGCTGGATTTATGTACCTTAAAATCAACTTGGTTAGAAAAGCGTAGTTCGACCGTCTTCTATAAATTTCCTGACACGAAATTGAAATAAGTACAGTTGATCTCCTCATGGGACTGCAGATTAGAAAAGTGTCTTATGGAGATTCAATATTATTGTGTTTTAGTATTTGCATTCAGTTTCCTTTGAGCTAGCTATTGTATGCGATATCATGCTAGCTAGTGACATATGTTTGTTGATAGCTAACAACTGAATTCGAAGCATTTACAGGCACGGTATAAGTTACCTGATTCAACTCGTAAGCAGATAATTTCACTTAATAAACTTGATATGGAGCTATACAAGTATGCTCAGGAAATCTTTGCGCGACAACATCAGCATACAGTGCAGAAGTTGGTAGGTGCTTTATACATTATCTTTCGCTGATTATCTCATCCTCTAGTGTTAAAACATAGATACCTATTTTCAAAATCTAGGGGATAGCTAGACTGACTAAAGATATTTGAAACTCTCAGCTTTGCATGTTCTCAAATGAAGGTAGAGTTCACAAAATATCCAAAATTTTGTTTTCCAGCTAAATATATTTTTACCAGGAGGGTCTATGTCTAGTTATGCTATCTTTTCAATCCGTCAGCCAATAGGCTTTGGAATGCCCAGTTCTTTATTTCTCCTTCATCCTTGTGAAGTCCTGCATATGTTACTTGGAAGTATTTTCCATGAATTAATTTCGAACAGGCACTTTCTGCTATTTCGTTCATGGCCTCGATCCCTTGAGCATTTGTGAGCTTGTCCTCCTTGCTTGCCATTGTAAGTAATTCAAATTGCATACTTACACTGCACACCTAGTACGCATTTAAAAAGCTATATTATTTAGTTCCCACAACAGTTTTATTACCGTAAGAGATTTATTTTTCTCTGCCCAGTGATTGATACCAGGAAATCATTCAAATACTCCATGTTTTTAGCTAATGTGATATTTTTCTTGCAAAATAGAAATAATAGTTTCTTCCCTGATATTTAAATTGCAGGGAACACTAAACAGCAATGTGATACTGTCTCGTCACACCCCATCTTGGAGAGACATCTCGTTAGGCATGGCTATTGTAGTCATGGGCCTAGTTCTCTTTCTATTTTTAAATGCAAGGAGGAGGACATCTAAAGTTAAGGTATAGATGACATAATTTGTAAAGCAAAAGACCAAGAAAGGATTGCAGACTCTGAGATACAACTGCTGCTGCTTGCTGCAATTCAGTACTGATGATTTGAAGCGATTTATGATGTCCGGCATCATAGAATTACCAAATTCGAAGCAATGGCGATTGAGAATTGAGTTCATACTGTTAAATGTAAATCATGTCCATCTCTCCATGTGAATAGTGGATCATACATTATAGGGGTGGCATGTACAACCTGTGCTGCCATTTTTACCAATGTCACTGCAAACACGAAATTGCGGAAAAAAGAGAATGTCATTGCTAACAGTAGTGGAGAGTTCACTGTCTGAAATCTGAATAGATTGTTTTCAGAACCACTTCATAATTTCCTTTATGATGTGATAGTTGTAAGTCTTGCACGAGAATCAAAAAAATCCAAAAAAAGCTTCGTGGGAAACTTATTTCCACCCTTGATGTATGCCCGTGCAACGCACGGTTTGTGACTTTATATCTTAATTTATCATTAAAATCTAAAATAATTTAGGTTATGAATCTTACTCGAGAAAAAGTTGGAAATTCTTAACTTATTTTATTTTAAAAGTTATATATTAATTTATCTTTTTTTTTTCTTCATAACTTATCCTTTTTTTTTGTATCTAAAAATTTATGGAATTTGATTTCTTTGGTTTAACTGTTACCTTTGTTTTCAAAATTTTATCTTTTAAAATTTAATTATTTTGAGTAATTTATTGAAAATGAAACAATATCATTATCTTTATCCTAAACTTTATTTATCTATATTCCTTCATATGAAAATCAATATTAAAAAAAAATATATATATTTGTTGAAATATGTAATAAACTACTCTAAAATTCATAATTTATACTTCTATTAGATTTTTTTTTATTAGTGTTTGACAGAGGTTATATGATCATTATCCTCAACATAGTGGTTGCAAGTAACTTATATTCACTTTGACATCTACATAACGCTAATTAATTATTTTAACATATCGTTAATACTTTTATATACATATTAGCATAATAAAAAATATTATATTCAATCCGCAATAGTTAGAATAAGTTAAAACCAATGTGAAATCCGACAGTACGTTTTTTTAATAAAATAATACCCATATTATGGTTAAAAAGAAATTAATCCCCAAATTACCGTCCACGTTAGCAAGTATAGATGGAGTCATAACGGAGAGTAAAACGCCACGACGGGTGGCGTCTTTATTCAACTAAAATGCCATAGTGGGTGGCGTTTTTCCTCCTAAAACGCCATGGTTGAAGGCGTTTTTATGTTTTTTCATGCTAAGCTTCAACGCTTAGGCCCCTTACTCGGGTCTCTCTCCACCACCATCAACTATCATAAACATAGCTCCCATAATTGTCCGTTGTTGAAACTGGTTGTCATCACAGTGAGTTGCCATGGAGAAAGTGGTGAGAATGGAAAAGCATGGTTAGGTCTCACAGGTGGGAAACAAAACCAGAGGCAGCAGTGGACATGGTGGTGAACTAGTGATTGGATTGGATACAAAGATGATGACATTGATGGTGCCATGATGGTAATTGAACCTTGACAAAGATAGCTTCATATGCTAATGAATCATAGCGGCTTTGACGAATTCCGACTCGGCAATTTTATGCAGGCATATTTCGATAAAATTAACCACTTGATTTTTCAGAGATTGGAATTTTAGATTGGGTGAGGGTGAAATTGAGATCATATTTGGTATTACTTGGAGAAGCCAGATTTGACAAGTGCCACTGAAAATTGAGCTATTTTGTGCAAAACCATGGCAGTACTCAGAGTAGGTTGGGCAAGAAGAAGAAGTATAAAACGCCACCAGCCGTGGCGTTTTACTTGCCGATAAATGCCACGAGCCAAGGTGTTTTATTATCTGTTATAAACACCGTCTCCAATTGTCTACGTGGACAGTAGTTCGGGTATTAGTTTTTTGAAGGCTGTAATTTGGTTATTATTTTATTAAAAAACCGTACTTTCGGATTTCACACTTAAAACCATCCACAATATTTTATTTTTACAAGATTATTGGTCAAAAATTGATGGAGAAAAAAATATCTTAAATGGCGTTCATGACCCGGTGGGTCGACCCGAACATGATATCTCTGAGTCAAGGTTGAGCATATCTGGACCCGAATCTGAAAATGACCTGAACCCGAAATGACCTAACCCGAACCCGACCCGCCAGACCCGTTTGACAGGTCTAGGTATGATCAACAATTGCAAGTAGAAAATTCTTTTCACATTAACTTAATTGTTACTTAATTAAAAGTATATCACAATCTTTCATCGAAAAGTTTTAACTTAATTTACTCGTAGAATCATTATGTTTAGTTGAAAATCATGGGTTCAAATCTTATAAAGTACACATTATATTTTATTTATTTATTAAATTCTACTGATTCTACTGAATTAGCATTTATTAAGGTGATGTAGAATTATTTTTTTTGATTACATGTCTTATGGTTTCAACCACATATAGTAAAATTTTTAACTTAATTTACCATGTGATAAAGATTGATAGCATGGTTATAGAATCAATATGTTTATTTGAAGGTCACGGGTTGAAATCTTATAAAGTACACATTTCTTTTTATTATTAATTTCTACTCAATCAGCATTTAGTTCAACTTAATTGACTAGGAGTAGTATAGATGTTGTTAAATTGACTTTGTCAAGTCAAAGTTAACACACTTTGACCATTAATTTATGGAAACTTATAATAATGTTCTAACTAAATATTACTATTTTTGAGTTCATTGTAAATAGTAGTTTCAAAATATCGAATTTTTCTTTTATAAGTTTTACATTTATATAATTACAGTTATTTTAGGTCAAATGATG